>SNQJ01S0022597.1:229426-250545 GCA_010110895.2 Picea sitchensis
ACGTATATCACCTCTGTTTAGTTACACAGTTTTAATTTTTATTTCATAGCAGTCAACGAAAATAGAGACATATAATTCTGATACACGGGTAATTATCAGATTTAAATAAGAGACAAATCGATGCAGAGATTCTTAAAGAAAACAATACGAAAAACATAGTAAAATAGATTTACATGCTACTTTAAATGCATATATAGTTATAAATATTTTACTAAGGAAAGTAAATACAAATTACAAAGGGTCTTCTTTATAATCATACTGTAATTATAAGCATGCAATTACATTTCGTAAAAGAATGGTACGAGACCAGGTAAATATAGTCGAAACGATAAATATAGTGAAAATGAAATCCGTGTTAACATTCCAGAAGGACGAACGAAACCCATAACGATTTGTTCAACTTAAAATAACCTACATATACCAATACATAAATACCATGAAAATCCATCTATGGTGAATACCGTAGCCCTAAGTAAACAAAATAGCTTCGGAGCTCTTGAAGTTCAGTCCAGTCTCAAAATAAATATTACGTCTCTGTTCACAGGTAACTTGGAAGCGTAACTACAGGAAAACCCATTATATATTTACAACCCATTCCGAATAAAACCCACGGGAAGCGTAACTACGGGAAGCATAACTAATTATATATTTACAACCCATTCCGAATAAAACCATAGGCAATTGAAAACATACCTATCCCCGACGCTTGAAATTTCTTCACGACCGCTGCGACCTCGACGCCCACGACCCCTGCGACCTCGACGCCCACGACGTCCACGACCCCTGCGACCTCGGCGCCCACGACCAATTCGACCATGACCGCTGCGCTCGCGACACAGAGCGAATACAACAAAAAAAAATTCCAAACATTGCAATACCGATGTGTGGCAAATATATAAACAATCTTTCGATCGAAAGATATTTCAGACAAAAGATAGTTCGGCCAAAATACAGTTCGGCCGAACTATTGTTCGGCCAAAAAATGTTTCGGCCGAACTATCTTTCAGCCGAAAACTTATTGTCGGAAAGAAAATATCCGGCCGACCAAATTTCTACACGTAAATTGAGGGCACGGTTATTGCTCCGTTCGATTTGACGTTTATTTTTTCAGCCAAAACATAGTTCGGCCGAAAAATATTTTTAGTTTGGCCGAAAATTTGATTTTTGAAATTTTGGAGACCAGATTTTCACGAAAGTGTAACCCACCTTCGTGATTCCACCCAGGTGCGATGGTCTTAATCAAAGGAGTTTGGATTGGAACCCTATACAAGCTATTAGGGAATGTCAACTTGACTGGATGCAATAACATCGTTGTTCCTGAAGTCATCTCGACTTCGACTCGATGTGACTCAACTCAGGATAGGTCAATTCAAACCGACTCTACAAGTCATCATAAAGTCGACCCGACCATGCTATGGCACGACAGGACGGGACATATTGGAGAAAAATGACTTTGAGCTATGCATAACAAAGGTATGGTCGAATATTTTCCTGAATGCAATTAAAAGTTGACTTTTGTGAACATTGCATATATGGAAAACCAAGTTGATTGAGGTTCCCATCTGGAGAAACAAGGGCAAAGGGGATTCTAGAGTTGGTTCATAGAGATGTGATTGGCCCTGTTTCAGTGCCTTCACTTGGTGGATCCCTGTCTTATGTCTCCTTCATAGATTATTTTTCCAAGAAGATATGGATATATTTCCCGAGGAAGAAAATATATTTTTTCAAGAAATTAAAAGAGTTTAAATATCTTGTAGAAAACAAGACAGATAAGAAGATTAAGGTGTTGAGAACTAAAAATGGTGGTGAATTTTGTGGAAAATAATTTGATCGGTTTTGCAAGCAGTGTGGCATAGCACGCCAAAATACCACACCATATACCCCACAAAAGAATGGAGTTGTTGATAGAATGAAAAAAACATTGATGGACAAGGCAAGGAGCATGCTTAGTGGTGTTGGGCTCGCACAAGAATTCTCGACAGAGGTAGTCTACACTGCAAAACATTTGGTGAATATGTCTCCTTCGCCAGTGCTAGTTGACACGACTCTCCATGAGGTATGGTCTCGTAATAATTCTTTGGTTTCACATCTCAAAGTATTTGTCTATGATGCATTTGTGCATGTTCCCAAGGTGTAATGTCCCCTTCCAAATGAGTCCTCTAGGAGAATTGGAAAAATGGCCTAAGTAATTCTCATGGCCCATAGTCAGAGAAGTAAAATGGGAATTGATTACTTTACTAATGTCTTCAGAGAGGGAATTAAATTAATTTAAAAAGGAACATTTTGTAAGTGATTTACAAAAGGATCCTAAGTGAATTTGAGAATATGAAGCATCACTTAAACTTATTAAAAGGTAAAAAGGTCACAAAGATTGAAAGGAAGAATAAAGGGAAAAAGAGCAGCCACCCTCTCTCATTCTTACATTGGCAATTTTTCTAATTTCTCATTGAGAGAGCTCATTGTTGTTTGGAACTCTTGGGATGGAAACCCTAGGAATTTTCAGGGATTGGCTTTGGTGGTGAGACCATCCACCCTAATTAGTCATTTTGGGGAAGATGTCACATAGATTTCATCATTGTGATTATTTAGTGTGAAGTCGGGTTTCCATGTTGTGTGGTCGTGTTTAGTTGTTGGAGGTTGTTCAATGTAGTAGAGGCTAATATTTGTTGAGGTAAGATCGATTTATTAGTTGTGGGATGTTTTTACACAGTTTGGGCACATATTTTGTGAAAGGATGAGTTAATTTAGAGGGAGTCGAGCAATTGTTGTTTGAGGGAGGTCGCATTCCTTCTCTGGGGCCGTGTTAACTTTTCCAAGAAAATATATCTTGCATGGATTCGACTCATCTATTGGTGACTGAGTTTCTTCAGAGGTCATCAATTTTGGGAGTGTTTATACTCCATTCTTCTACCTGGGTCGAATATGGTTGTTGAGTTGTCTTATATCACTATTTGGATGTTTCTCCACTATCCACAGGCCTATTATTTCAGCCAACCACCTAATATGGTTGTTGAGTTGTCTTATATCACTATTTGGATGTTTCTCCACTATCCACAGGCCTATTATTTCAGCCAACCACCTAATATATTAGGAGGATTGATGCCTAGAGAACTGACATCTACAACTCCTATTTCTCATTGTAACTACAAGAACAACCTACAACAAATGTATATCAGGTTCTTTTTATTTAATTTGAATCATTTGTGAGCATTTTCTGTCGTAGCGCACCCATTTGGAATAATTAAAGGAAATAATACATTTGAATGTTGTGTTGACAATTCCTTTAAAAATTGTAGAGAGGACATATTTTCTTAAATACTATTGTACAATGTTTGCATACAAATAGTTTGTCCAAATTTTATGAGCCATAAAACTAAGAAAAAACACCAAAACCAACTAGTGTGAACATTACAGTGGTATCAAAGCAATGTATCGTCCTAGCCTGAGGGGGTTAGTTGTTCATGAGTTGAGGGAACGATAGGTAAATCACCTACAAAAGTAGAAGACAATGAGGGGCAGAGGACATATTTAATGAATAAGGAGACATAAGGGAGAACCAATTAGAGGTGGTACAAGAAGAAATCATGAGGGACAATAATGAGGATAGAGATATACAAATCGTAGAAGGCTTATCTACTGAGCAACATCAATTATCACAACTATTGGCACAGTTTATTTCCAGTAACCAGACAAATCAGAACCATGGGAGTAACAATGGTGCATGAGCTTCCAACGCGAACAAAGGGAACATGGTGAGGGAAGCCATCTTGATATTCTCGCACCTAACCACACTAGGATTCATGTTCAAATGGGTGCTAGGAACAATAGTAGGACAATCCCCAGACCCCTTATGCCTCAGTTCTTGGAAAACCAACAAATGGAGAATCAAGGGCAACAAGTTCTAGGTGAAACTTTTCAAGACTATTTGACAGAGTATCAAGCTCTAGGTGATGAGTTTCAAGCAACCATGTCACTACAAAAAATTTTCATAATCAAATACAAGAATAGACTAAGGAATCAAAATAGGGGGAAACATAACAAGGATCTCACACGGACACTGGGAAATCTATCAATTACGTCCTTCAATGGGTCTAGCAAGAGCACAACCAGAGCATGGGTACAAAAGCTAGATACATACTTCCAACTCAATCCTAAGATAGAGGCTGAAGAAATTAAATTCGCTACTTTGCACCTTGATGGAGAATCCCACGAGTGGTGGTACCTTGGGTTGGTCACTCTGGGACATGCTACTATCACCTCTTCTTTGGACTTCACTCATAAGTTAATGGAGAGGTTTGATAAGAAGGAACCTAAGCTAAATTTCATGGAGTTGGCATAGATCAAGCAAGAGGGAACATCAATTGCTTACATCACAGAGTTTCAGAGGCTTGCAGTCACCATGACAGATATCTCTGAGATGAGATTGATGATGTTATTTATTGAGGGTCTACCTGAACCACTTCATGGTTGCATGAAGGATTTCAAACCAAATACAATGCAGGATGTTATCATCGGGACACAGGACATGGAGGGTGCAGTCCCAAAGACAAATACCTTCTCCAAAGAATTCATTCCACATAAAGGAAAATATAAGAAACCTCCAGTGAAAGAAGGGACAAGTAAGGAGAGGTTAGATGGGGTGACTCATAATGATTTGAGAAAAAAGAATATTTTCTTCAACTGCAAAGAATCTTGGGCACTGGGCCACAGATGCATGGGAAAAGGAAAGGTTCGCTACATAGAGGTGCATTCAGATAGTGATGAGGAGGAAGAGGTTGCACGAGAGCATGGCAATGAACAGGGGAACTCTATTGAGGAGAAGACTTAGGAGGAATAAAAGGAGGTGGTTATTGCCATTTTATCAGGAAGACCTAGATTCCACACCTTCATAGTCAGAGGGGTGATATGAGGATAAGGGATCACAACTCTAATTAATGGTAGGGAAACCCACGATTTCCTTGATGCATCTTAGGTAGCCAAGAGACGGATGGCTACTGAGGACTTTAAGGGGTTCAATGTAGTAGTGGTCGATGAGTATAATGTGTCATGCATGAAGAATATTTCCAAGTTGGCCGTGAAATTGGGAAACTACACCTTGACCGATGACTTCTATGTCGTCGATTTGGTAGATTCCAATAGAGTTTTGGGAGTCCAATGGCTTCAAACATTGGGGGAAATCACATCAAAATATAAAGTGACGACAATGAAATTCTTCACACCAAGAGGTAAAAAAGTTGTTCTGAGAGGAATGTCAAATAATACCCCTACGGTTGTGTCAAATAAAAGGATGGAGACCATTTTCAGGCAAGGAGATGTATCATATGAAACTCATTGTTTTATCACAGAACATGTACATTCATAGGGTTGACAACACCATCATGCATATATTCAGGTATTATTGAGAAGACATGACAAGGAATTTGGATAGATACCTCCAGGGAGACCACCGAACAAAGGCTTTGAGCACACTATAGAGTTGGAGGAGGGAGACAAACCAGTCATAACTACCCCTTACAGGAATCCCAAGAAATTCAAAGATGAAATAAAAAGGGCCATCAAGGAGTTACTTGAGATGGGGCATATCAGACCCAGTTCCAGTCCTTTCGCTTCTTTAGTGGTTTTGGTTAAGAAGAAGGATGGAACAGTGAGAATTTGTATAGACTATAGGGCCCTGAATAAAAAGACAATAAAAAAAACGTACCCTATACCGAGGATTGACGAGCTTCTGGATCAACTACATGGAGAATTATACTTTTTAAAGATTGATCTTCAATCCGGTTACCATCAAATCAAGGTTAGAGAAGAAAATATTCACAAAATTGCTTCCATGTTCCATTATGGGCACTATGAGTTTTTGGTTATGCCATTTGGGCTGACCAATGCACCTAATACATTTCATTCATGCATGAATCACTTATTTAGAAAGCAACTGCAAAATATTTTATTGGTGATTTTTGATGATCTGCTGATATATAGCAAAACATGGGAGGAACACTTGGGGCACTTACAGGAGATTTTGAGCATCATGGATAAGCAATCACTGTATGATAAAGAAACCAAGTGTCAATTTGGCATGTCATAGGTTCTATACTTGGGACATGTGGTCAGTGCATAGGGAGTGTGGATGCATAGGGAAAAGATACATGCCATATTGGATTGGCCACAACCCAAAAATATCACACACCTGTGTGGCTTCTTTGAGATTTGAAGTTATTATAGATGATTTTTGAAAGGGTTTTTGTAGTTGGCTACACCGCTCATAGACCTAAAAAAGAAATGGGAATTCAGATGGATTTAAGAGGCTTAGAAGGGATTTGACCACATGAAGGAAGTGATGAGAACCTACCTAGTTTTAGCACTTCCTAACTTCAGTTGGCCCTTTGTGCTTGAGTGCGATGCATCGGGTGAAGGGATAGGAGAATTTTTTATGCAGTAGAGGCATACGATTGCATATGAAAGAAATAATCTCTCAGAGAGGGATAAACTCTATCCCATCTATGACAAAGAAATGCTCTCCATGATGCATTCTTTGACAAAGTTTCGACAATATTTGGTGGGTGGGAAATTCATGGTTAAGACAGACCATAATAGGTTGAGACACTTCATGGGGAAAATGGACTTGAAATAAAGGAAACATAAATGGGTTAGAAAATTACAATCTTATGAATTTGACATCAATATGTCAAAGGGAAGAAAAACACAATAGTTGATGCTCTTTCCGGGAGGCCAGAGATATGTTCTCTTATAGAGATTTCAACTCATTGGAAATCTCGTCTATTGGTGGAATATTCCAAGAATAAATTTTCTTGTGAGGTGATGGATCACAATACACAAGATGGAATATATAAGGTGGTATATGACATCATCTACTACAAAGATCGTATATATCTAGTTTTGGAGTCTACACTTAAGGAGAAAATCATGGAGGCTATGCTCAATACACCATTGGTAGGACATCTAGGACATCCGACATTCTTCAAAACCTATAGGTAAGTTAGGGAGAGGTTCACTTGGAAGGGCCTCAAAGACGATATGCTAAAGCACGTGAGAGTGTGTGTGACTTGTCAGATGAATAATCCAGAGAAAACCCATCCTGCAGGACTATTACAGTAGTTGCCCATTCCAGAGAAAAAGTGGGAGAGTATATCCATGGATTTTATCATAGGGTTGCCAAAGTTCCAAGGAAAATATTGTATATACATAGTGCTCTATCAGTTGACCAAATTTTCACACTTCTTTGCCATATCCTCAAAGTATAAGGAAACACAGGTATTAGATTTATTCTTCAAAGAGGTATTCAAACTTCATGGGTTTCCAAAATATAATGTCAGTGACAAGGATAGTATGTTCCTCATCGCTTTTTGGCAAGAGTTGCTTAGATTGGATGGTAGAGAGTTGACTCCTAGCACTAGTTACCACCCTTAGACAGATGGGCAGATAGAGATTGTGAATAAATGGCTTGAGGGATATTTACGTAACTATGTGTCAAGGAAACAGAAGCATGGGTGAAGTTGTTGCATCTTAGAGAAAATTGATACAACACAACTCATCATATATCCATCAGCATGACACCTTTCCAAGAATTGTACGGATATGATGCTCCTTCCCTCATTGACTTGGAGTTTGGTGATAGAAGGGCTCCCAAATCCAAGGACTAGATCCATGAGATTCAGGACATACTCACGGCTCTCAAGGACAAACTATAGATGGCCCAAAATCAACAAAAGTTATATGCAAACAGACATAGGGTCGAGAAAAATTTCGAGGTGGGAGACTTGGTTTTCTTGAGGCTACATCCATACAAAAATTCTTCACTAAAGGAGAGTGGTGCAAAGAATCTTAAGCCATGTTTATATGGGCATTATCGGGTGGTTCGTAGAATTGGTGAAGTGGCTTATGAAATGGAGTTACCAAAGGGAAGAAAAATTCATAATGTGTTTCATGTCTCATGTCTGAAAAAGGCATTGGGGAATCAGGTCACTACCTCGACAGAGCTACCTCCATTGGATGAGGAGGGGGAACTAGTACTGGTTCCTGAGGAGGTATTGGAGTTCTGAGAAAGGATATTGTGTAACATGGTGATTCGGGAATACATCATCAGATGGTGAGACCTACCAATAGAGGATTCCATGTGGGAAAGTGATCAAATCTTGCAACCTCTGAATTTTCAGTTGCTTGAGGACAAGCAATATTGGGAAGGGAGGAGTGTAATGTCCCCTTCCATATGAGTCCTCTAGGAGAATTGATGAAATGGCCTAAGTAATTATCATGGGCCATAGTCAGGGAATTAAAAAGGGAATTAATTAATTTACTAATGTCACCAGAGCGGGAATTAAATTAATTTAAAAATAGACATTGGGTTAGTGGTTTAAAAAAGGAACCTAAGTGAGTTTGAGAATATGAAGCGTCACTTAAACTTATTAAAAGGTAAAAAGGTCACAAAAATGTGAACAGAGGAATAAAAGGGGTAAAAGAGGGTGACCTCTCTCATTCTTGCATTGGCAATTTTTCTAATTTCTCATTAAGAGAGCTCATTGTGGTTTGGAAATATTGGGATGGAAACCCTACTAGGAATTTTTAGGGATTGGATTCATTTATGAGATCATCCACCCTAGTTAGTCATTTTGGGGAAGATATCACATATATTTCTTCACTGTGCTTATTTGCAGCTGATTTATTTTCCTATAATAGAGATTTCATTGTAGTGACTCAATTTTTCCTATTGTCATTGAGTTTTCTTATGGCAGTAGAAGATTCATTGTTTTTGGTTGAGTTTTGGCTTATGGAAGTTGAATCTCTTGAGGTTGGACAACACTTTCTCATTATGGGTGACTTTTCAGTATGCTAAGAGAATTTCTGAGTAAGGGAGGGGGTCGGGTTTCCATGTTGTGTGGTCGTGTTTAGTTGTTGGAGTTTGTTTAATGAAGTAGAGGCTAAGATTTGTTGAGGTAAGATCGATTTATTAGTTGCGGGGTGTTTTTACACAATCCAGGCTCATATTTTCTGAAAGGTTGAGTTATTTTAGAGGTAATTGGGCCATCGTTCTTTGGGGGAGGTCGTATTCATTCTCTAGGGCTGTGTTAAATTTTCCAAGCAAAGATATATTGTGTGGGGTCGACTCATCTATTAGTCACTAAGTTTCTTCAACGGTCATCGACTTTGGGAGTGCTAGTACTCCATTCTTCTACTTGGGTTGAATATAGTTGTTGAGTTGTCTTATATCACTATTGGGGCATTTCTCCACTATCCAAAGGCTTGTTATTTCAGCCAACCACCTCATATATCAGGAGGATTGTTTCCCACAATACTGACATCTACAACTCCTATTTCTCACTGTAACTACAAGAACAACCTATAAAAAATGTATATTGGGTACTTTTTATTTACTGTGAATCATTTGTGATCATTTTTTGTTGAAGCGCACCCATTTGGAATAATTAAAGGCAGTAAGACATTTGAATTTTTTGTTGAAATTTCATTTAGAAATTGTAGAGAGGATAGATTTTCTTAAATACTATTGTACAATGTTTGCATACAAATAGTTTGTCCAAATTTTTGAGCCATAAAACTAAGAAAACACACCAAAAAAACTAGTGTGAACATTACACAAGGAAAAGAGGACTAAGTTGGACAAGAAGGCAGTCAAGTGTATTTTCATTGGATACAAAGAAGGAATGAAAGGATATAAGCTCTAGGATCCTGCATCAAGGAAAACAATGTACAGTCGAGATGTGGTCTTTAGAGAAGTCTGAAGGAAGTTTGAGCCTGAAGAAATGGTTCAAATAGAGAATAATCCAGAGAGGGTGTGGTTTGAACTGAGGAATGAAGAAGATCACTAAGAGGATTCAATTGAATCAAAAGAAGAGGTGGAGAAACTGACCCTAGTTGTAAGGAGATCATAACGAGTAAGAAAACCAATCGAAAGGTATATTCTTCCCAACTTCCATTTCGCATTTGTGTTAACTTCCACTGACGATGAGTCCAAGTTGGTCGGGGAGGCAGTCGACTCAACAGAGGGAAAACTATGGAAGGACGACATGATCGAAGATATGGAATCCTTCACAAGAATGAGACATGGGACTTAGTCAAATTACCTAGTGGAAGAAATCTTGTTGGTAGGAAATGGGTATTCAAGAAGAAGATGATTAGAGCAGTTCAAGTCAAGAAATTAAAAGCTCGACTATTAGCGAAAGGATATTCCCAATTTGAAGGAGTCGACTTCGGTGAGATTTTTTCCCCTATTGGAAAATTAACCTCCATTAGAGTACTAATGTATCTAGTTGCAACATTTGATCTGTAAATAGAATAGATGGATGTAAAGACAATCTTCCTACATAGGGACCTAGAAGAAGAAATCTACATGAAACAAGCTGAAGGATTTGTAGTAAAGGGCAAGAAATATTTGGTGTGCAAACTAAAAAGATCCCTTTATGGTTTAAAGCAATCACCAAGGATGTGGTGCCAAAATTTTGACACATACATCCTTAGTTTGGGGTTTGTGAGAAGGAAACTTGATCATTGCATATATTCCAAAAAAGAAGGTGGGAGTTTCATATATGTATCATTGTATGTTGAAAACATGTTATTGATTGGAAACAACATGAACACAATAAAGGAGGTGAAGAAGAAGCCATCCTCCAATTTTGACATGAAATATATCGATGCAACGGACTTCTTTTTGGGAATGGAGATCAAACGAGATCGAGCATCTAGAAATATCTGGTTGAACCAAAAGAAGTATATTGAAATAATATTGAAACATTTCAACATGTAGGATTGCAAACCTATGAAGGTGTTAATTCCTGTGGGAGAAAGGATAATTGTTGAATAGTGTCCAAGGACACAGGAGGAAATAGAGGATATGGAACGTGTTTCATATCCAAGTGTTGTTGGTAGTCTAATGTATGTGATGGTCTGCACTCGACCAAACACTATTCGTGCAATCAGAGTGTTGAGTAGATACATGTCAACACCTGGGAAGGAGAATTGGACAATTGTCAAGAGAGTATTTAGGTATTTGTGTGGCACAAAAGACTATGCTATATGCTACCAAGGAAAACCTGGAGGTGATTGTGAATTAAATGTACATGGCTTTGGTGACGTCGAATGGGCTGGAGATATGGATTGAAGAAGGGCAACCCATGGATATGTGTTCAAGATGTTTGGTGGAGCAATAAAATGAATGAGTAAGCGATAGGAGGTCATAGCCTTGTCAACATCAGAGGTTGAATACATGGCAACCAACCATGAAAGCAATATGGTTGAAAAGGCCATGTTTAAGAATTGGGTTTGAGCAGAGAATTATGGAGATAAGTTGCGACAGTCAAAGTGCAAAATTTCTGGAAAATAACCCAACTTATCATTCTAAGACTAAGCATATTGATGTACAATACCATTTCATGAGAGATATGGTGGAAAGAAACAAGGTGTTGCTAGAGAAATTAGACACGTTGGAAAACATAACAAACTCTTTGACCAAGTTTGTGAGTGTTGTGAATTTCTCTTGGTACAGAGAGGCAATGGGCATTGTTGCCCTGGGTCTGTAAATGAGAGTTCAAAAATCTCCTTGTTTCAACAAAGTAAAAAACAAGTGGGAAAATGTTGGGTTGTTATATACTTTGCAATGAAATTCTAGTGGAGGTGGATCAATTGACAATCGAAGTTGAAGGAATTGACAGTAAGACGAAGGTTGAGGTGGTTCAACCGATAAATTCAAATTCAAACATATCAACAACAAGTCAAATGTCGAGGTCGTTCAACTGGGTAAAGCCGAACTTGAATATATCAATAACAAGTTGAAGGTCAAGGTGGTTCGACCAGGTAAATTGGAAGTTGAATAAATTGACAACAAGTCAAAGAGTTCAACCCATAAGAGGTTGACAGGCGGGCACGTGGAAATTGAATGAAGACTGAATGAAGGCCAAATGGTAGTTTACTGGTAATCCGACTTGGTAGCAACTGTAACAAAATCACAAGATTTGCAGGATTTGTAGCTAATGATCTGCGTGGATCTGTAACCATTTTTGGTGCCTTTTCTTTATGGTTTTGGCTGTTGTAAATCTTATCAAGAAGGCGTGTTGTAATGTTGCAAAGGCTAATCAATAATCATAGAATAACTAATATTTAAAGGTTGTTGGTCATGCAAATGTAAGCCGAATTGGCTACAGGGTTTTTCTTGTGTAAAGAAAGAAGGAATGATGTCAATTGTGTCTTAGGTGTAGACCAAGATTAGGCATGTAACCTTTCATTCTGAATGAATAAGACAATAAGAGAGCAGAACTCTCAAGGAATGATGGTTTTCCCATTTGGGTTTCCAAGGTAAAATCTCTATGTACTGTGTGTTTTCTTTGCCATTTACTTTCTTGATTAAATATTTCTTCCTCTCTTCTGTTAGGTTTAGTGTGGAAGTGTTCATCATTTCCTAACAATCTAATAAAAAATTGCATGCATAGAATTATGTTCAATACATAGAAGAAGCTACAACTTTGTGACATCCCCTATGGCATTAGAGAATCACAAGTCTGGAGTAGTGATCAAGGATACAAGTTTTAACTATGTAAGTGAAAAAAATAAAGACATGTCTCTTCTTTTTTTTGAAGCAAGACAGACATTGTATTTTTCATTATCGCTTCCCTCCAAAATTGACTACTCTTCCACTCAGATTAGACCAATTTGAAAATTAGTATCAAATGAATTTCATCAAAATAGGTTAACATAATTGCCAATAGAACCAACCTACACATGTAGTGTGATGCCCTCACTTGCCAATAGTTTTTTCAGTACTACTGTTGGAGGAAGTGGCCTCTAATAAATATAAGAGAAAGACTCATTTATTGCAAGGACATGAGGCAAAAAAAACCAATTTAGGAATGGAAACTTCAAAAAATAGGAAGAACAAGAGAACAAGAGAAGCAAACAAGAGAATTGTGGGATATGGCAGGGTTTAATACATATAGGAAGGATGAAAGTCAACAATACAAAAATTCAGTAGATGTCATGTGTTGGTAGGACACGAAAAGATGATCCTCGACTCAATTTGTAGAAATTCATAAAGAAATGGAATCCTACCCACTACTTCAAACCCTAATCCCCCAAGCCTTGAATTCTAGAATTTGATTCACCATTATTTGCACAACAACAACTCATGAGTCATGTTCACCACTATCCACAACTCAATTTGTATAACATCATAAATAATAAGCAATTTGATACAGAATCATGAACCCTAATCCACAATACCTTGAAATTTAGAGCTTGAGTCACTTCTCATTTTCACTACCAAAAATAATAATAAAAATGAATCTATAAAATTTGGAGATGATATGTCCTTACTAATCACTTGATTACAAAGAATATGAAATAAAGTTCTCTGAGCTCCTTACACAGATGATGAAAATTAACAATGTGCTCATAACATTGTTTGTGCTAAAATTTAATGAAATTTTTTATACTAAATTTGTTTGTGTTAAATCTCTCGAGGTGGGAGTTAAAGATGAGTTTGTGACCGACTACACAGTGTAAAGTGAGTGGTGTCTTTTGATTGAGATCAATGATAAGGGATTTATTAGATGAAGTAGGAGATTTTACAATTTAAAGTAATTCTAAGATATTATAGGATAGACATATCAAATTATTATTTCTCACACGATAATTCTCATAATATAGGAGGAAAGAACAAAAAAACATAAAAGAAAAGTGTTGTGATATTAAGGGGAAATGTCAAAAAAACATAAGAGAAATGAGTTGCTGACATCAAGGAGTTGGGTGTCGTGCAAAATTGTACAATAAAATGACTTCCAACATGGGAGTGAATGTTTGAGCTAGGATTTATTCCTTTTCAAACCCTTGGAATAGGATTCCATTCAAACGAGTGGAAGAGACTGGAGAAAATTCCTTTTGAATAGGGAAGTGAATGCCCTTCTGAGAGAAAATCATTTAAAAAAATACAATTGGATCCACTACACAACTATTCCTTCTTCAGTTAGTCCTGAACCAAAAACTATGAGTCCTTTAACCTCACTCACAATGTCCCTTTGAAGACACTTTCATGTTCCAGTTGATACATAAATCTTCTTAAGAGATTGGGGGATGGGGCCACCATAACTCTACCTCGTATGTAGCCAATGTGTCATAATATCCATATCCGCTCCCACTAAATTGTTCAATAACTACCTATTTCTCTTTCATAACTCCTCTCTCCACTTTCTTTCCTACCTTTTCATAGCATCCTTTGTTTTCCTTCATGTTGGTAAATACATTACTTGTTGTCTTGATTGCATGGAGAGGCATCATTTTTTTGGAAAATAACTCATGGTATCAACGTGATCCTTTAAGGGAACTAGGATTTGTAAGTTTCCATTAATAATAATACACAGATCGAGGTCATTCTATGTACATTCCCATCATTCCCTTTGTTTTGATTTAATTTGAAAATACACAAGCTTCAAGTGACACGGTTCCTTCTATGATTGAAGGGGGGCCACTCAAAGCTCATTATGCTAATAATTTGGTCACATTTCATAGCGCGTAAAAGAGAAGGAATAATAGACATGAATTGAGCTCATCCCTATGACCCTTGAGGAGGATAAAATTTTAATGTAGGTGACAGTCTAAAGAACATAGGTATCACTATCATCCCATTAGGTGTTAGAGTAGAGAAAGCCATGTTCAAGTAATGTGTTGCTATAAAATTTGTTTTTTTCAAACCATTTTGTTAAGCATGAATCTACCTGTGGTGCAGGCCAAAGCATCCCATAGCCCACCCATTGGATGTATGAGAAAGAGCACACAGACATTTGTGATTAGCAATAGTATCAATACAATGAAGCAACTTTTGGTTGCTAGATTTACAAAAATGTCTCATGCTCCAAAACTGCAATTATATGATCCCTTATTGATTTGTTTCTCAAACTTAAGAAAAAAATAAATTTCACCAATACATTGATTTCGATGGTATCCCCATACTACTATATTATTAAGAGGGCATGGATGGTTTTCCCTCCAATATCCACACTCGGATAACATTTAAATATGTCGATTCCTCCTTTGAAATTTCTTCTGAAAGTTCCATCAAAAGGATCACAACTACATACCCTAAAACTTTGATCGATGTTGCAAGAAAAAACAACCATAGTTCTAGTTGACCTATGTTCCATGTAAGGCTGATTGTTATTGAACTCTGAGGTGGACTAAAAAAGATCACATTATTGTTGAATATTGATGACAAGATTGCCTAGGTGATTGTTCACATGTTTGTATGTTTAGTTCCATAGTTGTGTGTGCATATATACCGAATCACTTCCCTCCAAAATTGACCACTCTTCCACTTAGATTATAAGGACAATATCAAACTTAGTAACAAGCCAATGATAAACATCTCATAGGACAAATTTGACTTTGTATCGGGGAAATAATTGGTATCAAACATAAAATAAAGATCATATCGGGACATTTTTCAACATGATATCGGGGAAAAATGAATAATGGTTATTGGGTGAAATTTTCAATGGGGAAAAAATGAGAATGTGCATTGGGTTAAAATTGAAGATTGATCAGATCAATTTTAAACATGACATAAGGCCACTTTCAAGCATGTCCATTTTAAGAGGTTTAAACCCTACCTATTCTTCTACACTAAACAAGAGTTGCAATTATTGTAAGGTTGGGTAGTTTCCCTATATATCTCGATTTATTCCCACTGAAAGCACACAATTTTGGTCCTGATAGATTTTCATTTTATTACAAAGATGATGAAAAATTAGAAAAAATTGACTTACCTCGATTCATAATGTAGGATTCAAACTTATAACCTTAGCACAACGAGATAATAAAACTACTCCTTAAAAACACCTTAATGTTATTAACATGTAATTATATGAATAGATGGTGGGTTACCATAGGGCATAGAGAATGGTCATGTGACATGCTTTCATACACCTTCGACAGAAAATGAAATATTCCATAGAACCAACCCCCTAAGGAACACACACATGCTTGAAAATTTCAAAAATATAAGTTCTCACACATGCTATGAAAATTTAAAAAATAAAACTTCACACACATACCGAGGATTTTAAATTTATGGATGAAAGGTATTAGGAAGTTTGAGATGAGGTACTGCATCAACCAACATGTCCATTGGTATTCTCCATTGTCTAGTGGATGTAGTCCAAATATTTTGAAAATTAAAAGGAATGGCAACTTTCAACTAAGAAATCCATCTTGATATGTTGAATATTTGTCGCCCTTAATGAGAAAAAAATATCTAACACCGTTGTAAATGGAATATCAATATGTCAATATAAACACAGATTTACGTTACATCAATGTTAGTTCACAAGAAAAATTAAAATCCCTCTGCAATTTGATGGAAATCCTCATTTTAATCAATTGATACGCAATCCATCTTGATCACTTATAGTGTTCGATTGCTTACACATCTAAATGTGATTCAGATTTAGCTTTATATTTGATCTTCACAAAACTGAGATCTTAGATTTTGAATCTACCATTGATTAGGAAAAGCATTCTCGAGGGTTTTATCTATTTATTTCGAGGGTTTCATCTGTCAATTTCCTGGGGGCTTTATCTCTACGATTGTTTTTATTTTTCCAGTCATGTCGCTCCAACCCAATTATCGGTTTGAGGTTTGGAAGAAGAATTACAAGTCGTCTATCAATGCAAATTAAGAACACCACAAAAGATAGGAAAATCTAATAAAAAGTAGGAAAAGTAAGAGGGAAGATAATCTATAGAAGAAGAAAAGAGAAGAGATGTCGAGGACACAACAATTCCTTCAGCACGGGTACTCTGCTATTGTTCACAAGAGGGTATGTTTAAATCATCCATTCTTTTTCGAGTAATAAACTAATACGTGGGATACATGGTGTGTTTTTATATAGGAAGCAGACACAATGAAGGCCTCTATAGGAACTCCCCCCCCCCAAAAAAAAAAAAANCCCCCCAAAAAAAAAAATATGCATTCAACATAAAAATAAAAATAAATGAAAAAACCAAACTTGTTTTGCAATGACCATTCAACTTTATAGAAACCATCCATTGGTAGCTTGTCAATGCCCAACATTTCTAATATACAAACCAAATATAACATGTAGCATATATTATTCGGAAAAAGTGTGATGCAAAACAAAATAAAAATGGGAGAGTCATGTCATTTTTATTGTGTCGAGAGATTTTTTCTACAACCGAGTGTTAGTGTAAGAAGTCACTCCTGGATTGCTTGCAGGAGTAGAGCTCGACGCCCATCAGTTTTATGTCACGATAGTTTTAATGGGTGATCAAACGGGTAGAGACTCGGGGAGATATCACTCTAACTCATGGACTGGGTCTGGTATGTAAGTAACAAAGGAGGTCTTGATCTAACTTCAGTCAGTGGATTGATTGAAATATGAACAGTTGGAAGACTTGATAAGAAGAGTGAACAAACTACTTTGGTCAACAGGCTTTCAGTAGTTTGTGGAAGAAAGACTCTGAATTCAAGATCCTCTTGGTTCAGGGTCTTAAGAAATTGAAAGGGGGACTTTACTGGACTCTCCAATTCCAAGTCATTCAGCGTTAGGAAAATCACAAGGACCGATTAGAGACAATGCAACTGTTATAGTGATCCAATTCTACATCATCCTATAACAGCTATAACTCGACTAGATTCTCCAATTCCAAGCTACTCTAACACAGTGTAAACAAAGACGTAAGAGAAACTAACATTCATAAGGCAAGAAATCTCAAGAGTCCATGCATAACCAGAATAACAGTGATTCATTAAAGCTTTACAACTGGGAGCCTCGCTCAACCATCGATACCTACAAAATGGCGAAAACGCCTACATATACTACAAACAAAAATAGCAACAAAATCGAGACGTTGAATTAAAAAACATTGCGTATGCATGGCTTCTGACAATCTACACCTGCAATCTCTGAATGATCGTGCACCTATGGCAGACGCAATCGAACTCTTGACAGTCCCGTGGGTGAATCAACGTGCTTTCAATTCATCGCCAGACTTTCCCTTTATGGAAGAGATGATATCTAAACACCCCCAACTACCTTAATAACTGCTTCCTTGGGATTGAGAATGACCCGGCCAACTCGACACCTTTGGGACGTCGAGGACCCCTCACGCTGCCATCTGGATTAGCTGAACGGCCTGACAAATAGACGTGGAGGCCAGTGTGAAGACTGGGCGCATAATGGGAGTGGTGGATGGGCAGAGGAAACCCAGAGCGCGGGGCTTGAGTGGATTTAGGAGTAGAGATAGTTGTACATAGCCGGAGGGGGGAGGGCCGAAGCGCTCTTCTGATGAGGCACGATGCCGTAGGGAGATGATGGGGAAGTCATAAGGCGGTGGGACTGATGGAGGAGGAGAGGCGAGTTGGGAGATTAAGAACACCTGGCATGAGGTGTCAGGCGGAAATGAGAAAAAGGAAAAGGTGCGCCATGAGGATGCGTGTACAGGTGACGTGGAGAGAGGAGGACACATGGCAGTTGGAATCAGGATGATGGTCTGTGGAAGGGCCATGCTATGAGGTGAAATGGAAGATAGGTTGCAGGGGAGTGGTGGCTCGAGAGGTGACATGATGGGGGGGAAGGACCCATGTTGATTAAAGGTAGAGAGGCAAGTGAGATCTGGATTGCCTGTGCGTCGTTGATCTGGGCACGCTGATCGCATCCGTCGAAGAGATGCGCCCTCAATTCTATACCCCCCCCCCCNTTAAAGGTATAAAGGCGGGGGGGGTTCCAGAATTTCCCTGTGCGTCGTTGATCTGGGCGTGTGGGTCTCTGTCGTCCAGATTTACTTGCTACTTAACCACAAGCGCATTTTGCGTCCCGAACTTAGGGTAAGTGGGTTTTTTACCCACTCCTTCACATTTTCACCACCCCCTACAAGAAATGTCACTAACATTAGGATCCATGGGGGATATAGTCATCCCTGTGATGCTCTAAGGACTCTTTTTGCAGATCCAATGCCTTGTTTTTGGTCTATGGAGTCATTTATTAAGATGAAAACAGAAAATAATATTTACAAAAATAAAAGAGCCGACTGCGGCTCACAAAAAACATTTTTTCAAGAAATGCCCATTTACTGGGCCATTAAAAACTTCTTTTCCTTCCAAATCCTGCAGCCTGTAAGTGTTGTTTGAAAATACTTCAGAGATATTGAAAGGCCCAAACCAGAGGGCATCAAACTTATTGTGCTTGCCCCTATCCTGCCTGGGTGCATCCCATTTGAGTGCCAGATCGCCCAGCTCGAAATCTTTCTTTCTGCTCTTCCTGTCAAAGGTTTTCTTGATCTTCTGTTGATGATTGCAGGCCCTTTCCATGACCTGTTCCCTGATCTGTTGTACTTCCAACATCTGATGAATCCTTCTGACCATATGGTCAGGCCCTCCTTCTAAGTCCTGGAGAAATGTCTCCACACATAAGGCGAGCTGAGTAGGGAAAACAACCTTTGTTCCATAAACAAGTTGGAAAGGTGAGATGCCTAGGGACTTCTTAGTTGTCACCCGGTCGGCCCATAGAGCAAATTTGAGCTTGGAATCCCAGGCCCTTTTATTTCCTTCCAGTAATTTCTTGATGAGCTTGATCAGACTTTTATTGGAAGACTCCGCCAATCCATTTCCTTGAGGATAATAAGGAGTAGAGTGGATCAGTGAAATCTCAAACTATTCACAGAACCTTACTAGGGGCTCTGACCAAAAGGGGGGGGCATTATCAGTGACAATTTTGCTTAGACAACCAAATTTGGCTATGATATCCTCAAGGAAGCTAATAATCACTTTGTGAGAAGTGCTCCTGGCGGGGACAACTTCTATCCACTTGGTGAAATAGTATGTCGCAGTCAGGATCCATATGTGTTGGCCACTTGAGGGCAGATGAATTTCTCCAATGAAGTCCAATCCCCACTATTGAAAGGGTGCTGAAACTACTACAGGCTTTAATGGCAGAGATTTGAGTTGCTGCTTTCCTGAGAACTTTTGGCATTTGATGCAAGCTCTGATTTCTCTGTAGACATCAGGGAATAAAGTGGGCTAGTAATACCCATCCCGGAGGATCTTGTGAGTTGTGGTCTTCCAGAAATGATGACCTCTGCAAAGACCTCTATGGAAATCAAACATAACCTTCTGGGCTTCTTGCGGGTCTAGGCATCTTAAAAATACCCCTAGAGGGTCCTTCTAGTATAAGGCTCGGTCAATGAGGCAATATATGACTGCTTTGATCTTTAAATATCTAGCCTTACTTTTTCCCAATCCATCAGGAGGCTTTAATTCTTGCAGAAAGTACAAGATATCCTTGTACCAGGCACATGCTACTAGTGATAAGGAACTCTGAAAATTATTGTTGGATGACTCTGCTTGCTCATTGATGAAGTTAATTCTCAAGGCTTTGCAATTGGATTCAACCAACAACTTGGCTAAACCCTGCCCCTTTATCAACTTGGTGGGCTTAATCTCCAGATGAAACTCCAGGATCTTGGCAATCCATTTACCTCTTCTCCCATCTATGTCAGGTTGTACGAGGATGTCCTTCACAGAGGCCGAAGGAACGTATGCGATGACCTTTGAGTGCAAGACATAGACTTTGAAATCTTTGAGGGATTTCACCAAGCTATAGGCCTGCTTCTCCATGATCTCGTACCAGACCTCTGCATCTCTCAATGTCTTGCTAAAGAACAAAATGGGTTGTTCTCACCCTTCCTCATTTTTCTGCAACAAGACTGCTGCTACTATACCGTAAGAAGCAAAAGAAAAAATCAGGAAATCTTTGGAATAATCAGGACTGATTAGCACAGGTGCCTCAGTCAATGCCTTTTTTATTTGGACAAAAGATTCTCTGGGCTCAATGGTCCATTTCACTTCATTTCCCTTCCTGAGCATGGTTGTGATGTGTTTCACCATCTCAGCAAAACTCGAGACAAACCTCCTTAGAAAGTTAATCTTCCTCAAAAAGGCCTGAACTTCTTTTCTAGACCAGGGAAGTGACAGGGTCTGAATGGCTTCTACCCCATTGGGATCAATCCTCACTCCCTCTGTTGATACTATATGGCCTAATAACTTCCCCTCCTTCATAGAAAACAAATATTTCTTGGGGTTTAGGGATAGG
>SNQJ01S0022598.1:6215-34819 GCA_010110895.2 Picea sitchensis
TGACCAAATATTTTGATAGTGTCGGCGCATTGGGAGGTTGCTTCCATGTGATTTCACGGAGAGAGCTTGTAGAAGAAAAGGAGGAGACGATCTATGATTACTAGAATGTTGTATTGTTTCTACTTTAGGATTGTCTGTCGTTTCTTGAATTGATTTCCCATATCACGCTCAAGTTAAACACATAAAATATCCCTTTTTTCATATGTGGACATACATGATGAATCAAAATATCATATTGTGTGTTCACGTAACCATTCATTATTATTAGTTATTTAATTTTTTAAAATCCGATTAGGAACCAAGAATATTTAAGAATGAATATGAGAGAGTGGGCTTGCAGATTGGGACTCGATAAGATTTAAAAATAAATATGAGGTAGCAAGATTGCATGGTTTGGAACCATAAATCAGACTGGAATACAATAAGATTTGATAATAATAATAATGAATATGAAAGGATTCGATATATCTTTGTAAATCGTTATCGTTAGGCATGATTTAGCTTGTGATGACTAAGTGTACATTGAATTTAATATGCAACGTAAACGTGTTCAATAAGCTTTTATCATTTCGACAGGCAGGCTAATAAGAAACAATGAGACAATATGTAAAACGCAATCTAAAGCCACTGATTGCATTGCCTCGGCTTCGAATTTGACGTTAAAGAAAAGTTTTCCCCGCTTGAAAATGTATTCGACAAGTTATTCACTTCAAAATGTATTTGACAAGTATTTTACTTGAAATTTCAACACGTATAAAGTTATGGAAATTAAAATAATAAAAACACAAATACTATACTATCAAACAAATTAAAATGTTGTGAAGTTACTGCAGAAGTAATTTAGTAATTTCAAGTAATACCAATATTCTTCTCGAATATATATATGAAAATTTAAATAATAAAATCTTGTTTTGACATTTATAAACTAACAATTCGACAAAATTATTAATAGTTGCAGCGTGTATAACAATGTATCGTTTTTGACATCTTGTTGGTATTTAAAATTGAAGGAAGAACTGTGCTTTTTTGGTTTGAAGTACTTAGAAATTGGAGTCTATTCCAAGTTTTAGTTGCCCATCATGGATAACAATCAGTGGTCACTTCTACTACAATTAGTTAATTTGTGTATTGTTGATACGGTTTTATACAAGTTAAACATTTGTAATGCCATTGTATCATGGTACAACATAATAACACACCATGTAAAACATGTACCTTTTTCATATTTCTGCATTTATCAATGCATGGGTGTCACTTCAGACACCACACACACTAAATGTTTGTTTTTTAATCAAATAAATTGTATTATATTACATCATAAAACATAAATACATATAAACAAGAATGGGTATATTTTATGTTAGAATGAGTATAAAACATAAGGCCACACATATAACAAGAATGAGTACATATTTTAAGAAAGTTTGCAATGGTATGTCAACATGATATGCAAATATGGCCACAATTCAAAAAACTATTTTGGAAATTGTCACAAAGCTTGAAATTCTTTGTACCAGGATGAGCAAGAACCTAAACTTGAGGATTTTGAACCAATTTGTTAATATAAATTTTGAGCTTCATATAAATAAAGTAAAATTTACAAAATATTATGCATTATTACTGTATAAAAGCATGGTGGCCTTAAGCTTCGTCCTTGTTCTCTGTGTTGGCTAGGAAGTTCCAAATCCACATTTATCATTTCTGCATCCTACTGTTGTTATTACATTGTCTCATTTTATTTTACCTCCCCCATAACAAACCCAATTGACATCGAGCATTTGAATTAGTTGAAGTATTGTTTCTTACTAGACCCACAACTAATTGTTGAAAAACAACTTCTCATATTTTCCTAAAATTAAAACCTTGTGCACATCTCCCCAAATGATATCCAAAAATATGATCAGATCTCCAAAAATATAAGACTAACCTAGCTATACCCTTTGTGGATCTTCAACCTCCCATACATGCTTCAAATATTGCATTGGACCTGCAAGTATGGGGCACCCACTCTTATATCTCATGCTTACTGAGTTAGAAGTCAAACTAAGCCCAATAAGCAATATCTTGTCACTTGGCGCTCTTATTTTCCAATTTTACTTAGCTTGTGATTTTCATGGTACATTCATGGCAACATTTGTAAGCATGCCATAGGAGTTAGTTGTATTGTATGCTTCTTTAGGGGATTCAAACCCTTTATTGGATTGAGATGTAATACCCAATTCATTCAATGCCCCTACTAAGATAATTATAGAGGTGTAATGCCTTGATGTAGATGCTAACACAACTATTATGGTTGGAGACAATGCTGATCAAGATGTCGAGGGACTTCAATTAGATAGACAGGATTTGTTTGGCTACATATAGTTTCTTTGAAATATTCCTCCTACCACTTTAAGCAATACCTAACAGTTGATTGGTGTGGTAAAAAAATGTTGGATGATGCCAACAATATTGACATCATGGATTGTGATTTCTCTCTTGGGTTGGTTGCTCTGGAGACGTCTTTGAAGAGGAAGAGGAGCTTCCTTAGCCCTAAAAAAAACAAAAAGCAACAAAAGAGTGGCCAGTTGGAAACTAATCATGAAAATATGAACCATTTCGGTTTTCACACCTGGAAATATGAGGTCCATCCTCATGACAACAATGCATCCTCTATTGTCCTGGGTGATTTTTGTAGAGTGGTGAGATCAATATGTTAAGAATAGTATATATAGACATCACCATTTTTAATGGGGCAATAAAGTGGATGCTTGCAGGGTCTGGCTGTCACTACTATAGCTTTAATCAAGGTTGTGAGAGAAGGTTCTACGAATTTCATTCTAGTTTTCATACCATTACAGGTACATTTGATGGGGCTCCCAATTGATGTAATCTATGTTTTAAGTATGTATTATTTTGCCTTTTATATGCCAATAAGGATACTAATGAAGATTTCACTGTTATATTACAAATATAGGAGCTCTTCTGGTGATCTTCCTCCCTTGAAACATGCTCCATTAGATTATGACTCTCCAATTGGTGATTTTCTAGGTTTGATATGTGCTACAGTTTCAACTCTTTTACATATCAATTTTTAATGTATTATAACTTTGTTGACTAAGTATATGTGAGGTATCTGTAGAATGAGGGGATAATCACCATCTTCTTCTATACAAAGCCTCCCACGAGGGTAGAATCAACTGTGCATAATGACTGAATTTAATCTCATGACACATCTTGGTGGTCTTTTGAGTGGTAGTTGCTTCATGTTTTGCAAATAATTTCTCATCCCAGAGTCAATTCATCTAGTGGATAATTATTGCTATTGTGATTGGTGTAGTAGGAGTATTTTTGTGAGTCTTGTTGTAATGATAATGGATTTTGGGGTAGGAGGAAGAATACCCAAATTTAAGCTGCCATGTTTCCCATCTTCGCTTCGACAGTAGTAGTGGTTTAGGATGGAGCTCCCTGAAAAGTCCAAAGAGTAATGTATTTATTATTTGTTGTAACAACTTTGTAATATAAATGTATTATACAACACAATTCTTTGTTGATACCATATATTGTTTGTTTGGGGGGTAAATGAGTAGATTCTCTTCATTAGAGTCATATGATATGACTGTGTATGCAGGTTGTAATGAAAATCATAGCAGAAAAATAGTTCTTAGAGTTATTGTTGTTTATGTTTTACCTTATACATTTTGTATATGTTTGATATCATGATTATCAAAACTTAAGTTTATGGACTGCCTCAAAAACATTAAATACCTAATTGTAGGTCTTGTTTTGCTTATAGCAAAACAAAGGAAAAACTTCTCTTACATAAATTCCTTTAAACTCGCCACAACAGAGGTTGTACTAAATCATGGTGGTCACAACCCAAATGAATCTATGAACGGAAGAAAGGTGAATAGAGACATGGAAAACATATTACAAGAAAATACATGATTTGACAAAATAAGGTCACGGTATCCTTCATTCTAAGTTTTTTTTTATTAAAAGACTCTAGTTACATCTCATCCCAAAAAGGATCTTTGAATGCTAACCCCCCTTGCCTCAGTCTTATGATGTTGATTTTATCTCCCTTGGATGTTGAATTGATGCCTTCAGTTTGGGAACTACCTGCACAATTGATGCTTGGAAAACTGGATCTGTTTTGGTTGAATGTTGACATTATGCCCTTAAATTTGGGATTGTTTTCTAAATAATATGAAAGAGGTCCTCTTAGGAAATGCTTTCAAAACCTTTTAAATCTTGTTGTCCTCCCTTCTTGTTTATAGAAACTAGTTACAAATTATGAGCTCTAACAACAAACATATAAGATCTAAGATCCTATTTTTGCTACTAACAATCTGGAGCATATCTCTAGCAGTCTTCAAGAAGTTAAGTTTTGAATGGAGGTATGGTGGGTGGCGGGTTGCTTATGAGAATTTTTAAGCATGCCAAAAGTCAACAAATTATGAACCATTAAAAGATTTCTAGCTTCACTCGAATTTGAAATTGAACTTTGATCTACTGATTTAGTTTCTATAACATTTGGACTAAACTATGAATGTTGATCCTTCCATATGTTCTTTGATATACCTTATATAATTTGAGTCTGGAAAGATGCAATATGCAGATCTTCCTTGTCCTATAATATCTTTGGTAACAACACCATTTGATCTTCGCGAGGGGCCACACTTTCGATTTACAATACGTTGAAACCGTAGAGAGTGGTATCACGTATCGCCTCTATACAATCTTAAGTGCCCCTCAACCATTTGAACCATCGATGCGATTGAACAAATCGGTATTAGTAGGATCATGACCTTGAAAACGAGGAAGTTTGAAGAGCGATCGGGCCGAGAAAGCGGCGAGGCATTAATGGTAAATACGGTGTAACTTCGTGTTAATGCCAGCACACATATACCTGCATCGCGTGGTTGGTGAAATGGCCGGGATTCAAATAGTCAAAGTGAAGTGTGATGATCGTCACGTAGGACACCGCAGCGTCCGGCAGATTGATGACTTTAGATTTGAAAGCACTCCGAGGAGAAGAGTGTGGAAGTTTGAGCGCCTGAAAGCTTCGAAGGCGAAGTGATGTTACGCGATAGCCGATGTGGGAGACCTGGCGTCGGCAGTCGTTGACCGGTGAAAAGCAATTTGGGAGAAAAGCGAGTCGCGGAGAGGTTGAAACTCTCAAAGTTTGAATAGCCGAAGTGATTCATAGTTGGTAATTTTAGCTAGGAGGCGCAGCGTTAACGGTCGGCGTGCCGGAAGCGAAGAGCAATGCGAGGAAGTAGGTCATTTCGAGTGGATCCCTGCCAGATCAAATGAAGGGCCGTGCGGTGCATGATCCTTGACTCGAGGAAGAAAGTATTCGGAGAACATATTGTTGGAACGCCGAAACTCCAGGAAGCGTCGAAGTCTCAGAAATGAACCTAGAATGATTGTTGATTTCGCCGAAATGGATGCATGGCAACGATCTAGAACTTTGGGTATGAAGTATTTTGGGAGAAAAGGTTGTGTAAGCATATAGGACTCAGGCGCCAAAATCTGAAATTAATAGACCAGAATTAGATTGAAATCAGAGGACATGTGACGTTGGTTATGAACTTAGAGGAGATTTGCGCACTTATTCGGAGGATTCACGTGGTGAAGTTGTCTTGGCGCCTGTTGTTTTGGATTTTGTTCATAGCCCACAATCATATGCAAGTATAGAGGGATGGAAGAACCCAAATACTTGGGAGAGGATATCACGCTAGCTCACGAGGCTTCGGTTGGAACATGGGGATTATGAGCTGGAAGAGCAAAATGGAATAAAGGGACTGGAAATTTCTGTGGAAAATATTGCCACTACTGGCGCCTCCATGGGTATTAATGACAATACTCGAATTATGTTGGCCCGACAAAGAAAGCGATGGTACTTCTTGTTGTACTTGATACAACCCTTGATCCTATATGAAATCCATACTTGTGAGGTAGATTTTCTATCATCGGGATTTCACGCTGGCTCCCTCGAATAAGAAAAAAGCGTGGTTCGTATCAAATTTAAGTAATATACAACCTGCATTTAATGTTTGTCCTTTTCTCAACATCAAAGGACTGCTACGTTGCAACTTTCACGGTGTAATATACCCAGAAGGATTAGCCATGGCGACTTGGGATGTTGTTGAGTATGCGGTAATACAGTCTCGTAGTGGTGGTAGTTCAAGCTTTACTGGCCCGATGATATAAATTACCATCGCCCCTTTGGTTCCATCTTGCTATATGGCATTCTATTACAGGGAGTTGACATAGCTTTAAGATTCCTCCTTATTTAACTTTCTAAGATTTTCTTTTGTGTATTTACTTTGATTGATCAATGTCTTAACATGCTCTCTCCAAACCTCAATTCCTAAGCAATAATGCAATTAGCCAAGATATTTCATTTCAAAGAAATTATTAGGACAATGACTTTTTAATCTTCAATTAACATTGCATTGCTTGTAATATGAATCATCCACATATGAAGATATTGATATTATTCCCATCGCTTTCTTTCTTAACTTATACGGTTAGGATCATTTTTCCTTTCACAAACCCATTCTAATAAAAATGTGTAGCTATCTATAGCACACTGATCTTGTACTTTGTTTCCAAAAACCATATAAAAGCATTTTCCTTAATTTTGGTTAGATGTTCTTGTCCCTACTTGATAAACCCTTCAAGTTGAACCAAATAAACTTCTTTCCTTTAAAATGCCATTTTAGAAAAGAAGATTTACGACGCATCTAATACCCGATAGCATTTTTCCAATTATGTTTGTAGCTAAGGAAATCGTTACTCTAATATTTCCATTTAGCTATTGGTACCAAAAGTATCGCCGTGGTCGATTCCCTCATTTTGTAGAATATCATTTTGCATAATCTTTACCTTATATTTATTAAATACTCTATCTACGAATTTGGGTTTTGCTTACAACCATTTTCAACTTTAATAGGGACTTTGTTTTGGGAATAGCCCGGTTCAACTAATTCCTTTGATTTTTTCAAGTATTCTTCATTCATTGCATTTCTCCATTCTTCATGTTCTTTAAGCTTGTTCATAGTTTACATGTTCTACAACATTCATTACATGAGACATAAATGCATAGTCTCTATACCTTATAGGTGGTTGATTTTGTAGGCCTGTTGAACCTTGGTCCTTCAACACTTTCATCCTGGTCTCGCTCGTGGTGACTCTTCTCCGCTTAGATGTGTAAATAATGACGCTCAAAGTGTCCATCTTTGCCTTTCATTCGTTCTCGAGACTTTTATGCCTTATTCTGTTCTTGTTTGGCATTACCATCTATTTTGACAGCCTCATCACTGTCCGTTATTGCCTGGCATCCGCATCATTCTTTGTATCGGCTTTCCTGTAAAATTTTCTCATGAACACTGCATCTCTGCCGCAAAGCAGGCATGACAGGATCAGTATTTGTATGCTTTTGTCGATTTTTATTCAATAATATTTGGGTGATTTTTCATCAAGTTTTCTTCTCTTATTATTTGGAATATGTGCAAAGGAAGTAGATCCAAATACTCTTAAATGACGACGTAGGGGTTTATAACCATGAAGAATCTCCGAAGGGTTTTGGAAATACACTCTTGGTTGGACTTTTGATTCTTTAAATGAAACAACAGTATTAACAGCTTAGCCCGAAACCATTAGAGTAACACCTTGGAAGCATCTTTATGACACATCCACCAGTGTTTTGTTCGCTTCTTTGACGACACCATTTTTTCGAGATTAATGAGGAATTACTATAAATTTTTGTTGGATCCCATTACATTTACAATATCTTTTAAATGCACGATGTATATTCACCACCACGGTCGGATCACGGGGAATTTTAATACATTTGCCTATCTTTTTCAATCATAGTTTTGAATTCTTTAAAGTTCTCAAATACATCACTTTTTCTTCTTATGAAATAGACCCATGTATATTTATATTTTTCATTAACAAAAAAGTCGAGAAACACCACCAAGTGAACTAGTTATGATCCTTGTCGGTATATGATAATTAGTATATATATGAATTATCTTTCTCTGGCATGTATGGAAACTCCTCTCTATGTTTCTTACAAAGTGCACATGCTTCACAAATATCAAATTTTTTTTAATACCAGAACATACATCACATTATGAATATGTCTCAATTTTCCATTAGGTAAAGTTCACACTTATTACTCCGTAGCCTTGGATTTTATGTGATCTGTTATCTCCTAAGTAAATGTGTGTGCAATCAATTTTCTCATAATATTCATCATACCAGACTTTGTTACAGGTCATATGAGTTGATGCATAAGAATCTATGAACCATGCATTCTCTCCTTCGGTTTAGGAATAATCGGCACAAAATAAGCAACTTAAGATTTTTATATCCATCATTGACTGAAGTGTCCTTGTGCACAAAATTTCCATTATGCCTTTTATATCTCGGATTTGATTCATGATTCTTTCTTCTATAACAATCTTTAGCAAGATGTCTAAGTTTTCCACAATAATATTCACATTCAATATTTCTCTTCATAAGAATCAAGATGTGTCTTTAACTACGCTTTGCTTGAAGCCCGACCTTTGTTCTTGTCTGATTTACCTCGTTGTGATCTTCTGTCGAGGCCAAATCGAGCCACTTGAGTCAGGATCATAATTTTTCATTCTCTTCCTCTTGAAGAAGGATACCATCTAATTCATCAAAAGTAGGGGGCATTTGTCTAGCTGGGAGTGTTGAAATAAAGACTTTATAAGCTTGTACTAAACCTTTCAAAGTGATAGTTACTAAATCACTACTGGAAACCTTTTCACCAATGTCACCTAACTTATCACTTAAATCTTTAATTTTAGATACAAAATTACTTATGTTTTCATTGTCTTCCATTTTGATAGATAAGAGCTTAGTTTTTAAGAATAAAATTCGGTTTGCATTAGAGGTTTTAGTACAAACTTTTGAAAACGTCCCACGTCTCTTTGGAAGTTTTACAATCTCGGATGTGAGGAATTATGCTATCCTTTACAAACATCCGCAATAGCACCTTCACTTTCATTTCTTGTTTTTCCCAATCTGGAATTGAGGCAGTAGCAGTGGGTTTGGGCTCATCTCCTTTCACAATGGAATTATGAACTATATGCCTCTAAAATGGTCATAAGCTTAAACTTCTAGTTTACATAATTATCTCCATCAATTTTAGTGGACTCATTTAAATTTTCTCAGGCCAACAAAGGGATCACCATCTTCTAATCTGCTAACAGTGTTAGTTTAACGTGTTGTTGGTTCTTTACTCCACTTATGAGCTCCTTCTCTAGCGCGTGAGCTCCTCCTCAGTAGTTTTTTCTTTTGGCAGGTCACAATGCTCTCACCATGCAGATCGCACCACTCATATGCATATCCATGTACCATGCACTTTAATTTTTTTTTTTTGGATGTGATCATGTCTGAAAATTGGATGAAAAAGGATTTTCTTCAAACCTTAAACCTTTGCAACGCATCTATCCATGAATTATTCTTCACCGTGCAATGAAAAAAATCTCCCACACCAGGAAGTGGCGACTCTCTTCACTGGTAACAATGTTTGTGGCGGCGGCGGCTCTATTCCTTACCCCTGCAACAACTTTGCATCCTACTCTATTCACGACGGCTGCAACTTTGCACAATCTAGCAACAACCTCTATACTATTGCACACGTCCGCCTTCACTCCAATGCTCACGGCTCGTGCACTCCACTAATCCACACAACAATTGTTTTATACAATGGAAACATACTCTATTAAGATAATCTCGTTAACAGGCTCTGATACCAAATTAAAACTCAAAACCGAGAAGAATACACACACAACTGAGACAATGCCCACAAAACTTAATTCATTGAGAGAATTCAATTACATTTATTACATTTATAGTCAAATAGAAGATTATATTACATTCCTATCATTGTGGATCTCAAACCACCCACAAACTAAATCTACATTCTTGTGAAACAAACTTGGAAACAACATTCAAAGATTTACAAAATTCTAGAGGGTTTCTACATTATTCTAACATTATGTCTTCACATGTATGTGTAATTGCAAGGTAAGTCATTAACCCCAAAATAAAATATCATGAAAATGTTGTTTACCACTTACAACCAAGAAGAATACACACACAACTGAGACAATGCCCACAAAACTTAATTCATTGAGAGAATTCCATTACATTTATAGCTCAATAGAGGATTATATCACACTCCTATCATTGTGGATCTCAAACCACCCACAAACTAAATCTACATTCTTGTGAAACAAACTTGAAACAACATTCAAAATTTACAATACATTCTAGAAGTTTCTACATTATTCTAACATTATGTCTTCACATGTATGTGTAATTGCAAGGTAAGTCATTAACCCCAAAATAAAATATCATGAAAATGTTGTTTACCACTTACAACCATTCGAATTTGTACAGGTAGTTATTTGATGGATATTTTAAGTCAATGAAGAAGTAGTCCTACTTTGTGTCTCTATTGGATTTGGATTTAAAAACTATTTGTATTCGTAATGGTTTTTATAATTATAAAACACCATTGTATGGCTTGATTTATTCTAAACTCTTATGAATTTATTAAATAAACTTAATTTTCCATATTTTCTACAAGTTTTCCATCTCCAAAGACTAAATTACCATGATTTTATAGCATTTTTTATATTCAAAACAAGTAATGATGTTTTAGAAGTTTCATCTTTAAAATGGCATATAAAATGAACAAAAATATTTTTATTTTGAGAATTTATAAATTTTTACATTATTTTAAATATTTCATATTGCATATAAAATTTAAACATCTTTGTTATTTTAAATATTTCATCTTTAAAATTATATATATAATTTAAATATTTTTATTTTAAAATTATATATATAATTTAAATATTTTTATTTTAAAATTATATATAATTTAATTTTTTATTTATTTTCTATTGTAGTTTATTTGACTTACAAGAACAGCATGTCATATAGATGAGACTCTAAGAACTCCCCACCCCAACCAATTGAACTATGTACCACCACTTGACAAATTAATTTTTAATATATAAAATTATATTTTTTATTTAATTTATAGTTTTCCTAACCATTTATTTTTATTATATTTTGTATTATAGTATATGTAATAAAGTTCACATTTTATATTATATTTTCGCATAAGTAAAGGAAAAAGATTAGACTGGATAATGGTTTCTAGAAAAGAAAGATTGGTCGGTTCTTATCACATGTTAAAGCATACCTAACAATAAGGATCTCAAATGACTAAGATTTCTAAAATCCTTACACGTGTAAAATGCTTTTCATATAATTAATTCCACTATGATTTTCGACTCGTTGCCACGCAATTAAATTATTCGCGTTCTAGTCTATGCAACCCCACTATCTCATATTCATCATTAAATCTGAATTAGTTGTAAACACATTATCTCATATTAGTTCTTAAATCTTATTATTTTATTGAGTCAAATCTGATTTTCAGACCATTAAATCTGAATTGGTTGTAAACACATTATCTCATATTAATTCTTAAATCTTATTATTATTAGTTCTTTAATCTTATTATTTTATTGAGTCAAATCTGATTTTCAGAACATTAAATCTGAATTGGTTGTAAACACATTATCTCATATTAATTCTTAAATCTTATTATTTTATTAGTTCTTAAATCTTATTATTTTATTAGTTCTTAAATCTGATTTTCAGACCATTAAATCTGAATTGGTTGTAAACACATTATCTCATATTAATTCTTAAATCTTATTATTTTATTGAGTCAAATCTGATTTTCAGATTAAAAATAATTAATAATATCATTTCAAGCCATGTAACCTCGCTATCTCATATTCATTTTTAAATCTTACCAAAAACACAGCACTATGATATGATAATTTGATAAATGACAAATGTAACCTACCACATGACAACCCCTAAAGACTCCATAACACAATATTCCCAGTAATGATCCGACGTGGATTCTTTCTTCTCATCTAGAAAGTCTGTCCACGCAATCACATGGAACCAACCTCCCACCGCGTACACACAAGGAAGACACTATCAATGCATTTCGTCGCAATCGTGTATTCCAACTTTCTGTGTTGACCCTTCTCAAAACTGTATGGTACGGGGTTCATATTTTCATCTAGAAATGGAAGATAAGATGGGTAAATGATTGTTCACAAGGTTATTTATTGTTTAAATATAATTAATACTTTGTTTGTATTTTTTTTTTTTTTTTTAAATATAGAATATATTTGAGTAAGGTTTAAAATTGTTTCTCTTTAATTAAGAGTTCATTTTTTTCAAATTTAAGGGAATAGTTTAAGATTCAAAAGTATTTGAATGGGTTGCCATCATTCATCAATGAAAAAAAACAAATTTAAAAAAAATAAAAAAGTATTTTATTATTATTAAATTTATTGAAGAAGAGTGATTTCAAATTCAAAGAATACTCTCACCCACCCACCATTATGGGGGTGACTCTTATCCTAAAAGTAACACATAATTTTAGGATTGATGGAAGTTAAAGTCCAACTTAGATAAAGAAGATCAAGAAGTAGCTTAATTTTAAGATTGATGGAAGTCAAAGTCCAACTTAAATAAAGAAGATCAAGAAGTAGCTTAATTTTAAGATTGATGGAAGTCAAAGTCCAACTTAGATAAAGAAGATCAAGAAGTAGCTTAATTTTAGGATTGATGGAAGTCAAAGTCCAACTTAGGATTGATGGAAGTCAAAGTCCAACTTAAATAAAGAAGATCAAGAAATAGCTTAATTTTAGGATTGATGGAAGTCAAAGTCCAACTTAGATAAAGAAGATCAAGAAGTAGCTATTTGGTCGGTAACATTAAAGCTACAACCCGATCTCTACAGAGATGAAAACGCAATCGTTTACAAAATGATGAAATGAAAAACATGTGCTCTGCCAAACAGAGACAGACGCGTCATCCGCGCGCGTTCGATTGCGCTTACGTATCTATGACCTGGGACCCGGGACTGAAGGTTGCCGCCACAAGACTTCGAACTTTCCAAAATTCCAAAATCATTGGCCGGTGACTTGGGCCGGTACGAAAGAAGAAAGAAATACACCGTCCGCGTGCCAGTGCGGACTTACATACCTTCCCACGGGGCCTTTATATCCTCACCATATCAACAAGAACCCGTAGAATACGCGCGATTAAAAAAAAACAGAATTCTTCTTCTGCGTGTATTGAATTGGGAGGGAATGGGAATCGAACTGGAGATGGGGAGAGCCCAGGAAGAGGGCTGGGTGAGGGGTGCCATTGTTGGGGCCGGAGCTTCTGGGACAGTTAGCCTTGCTATGAGCAACTCTAATGGTCAACTATTTGCAGTCAAATCCGCAGCCGGTTTTAGTATGGCTTTGGAAAATGAATACCAGATTTTGCAGCTTCTGGATTCTCCATACATTGTTCGCTGCCTGGGGGGCGGTCACAGCGTTGAGAACGGTGCGGAGGTGCACAATTTGTTCATGGAGTACATGCCAGGTGGCAGCGTATCGGATCTGCTGATTAAGTTTGGAGGGCGCCTGGACGAATCCGTGATCAGGGCTTACACTCGTGGCATCCTACGCGGGATCGATTACCTCCACGGGCAGGGGATTGTGCACTGTGATATCAAGGGGAAAAATGTTCTTGTAGGTGCCAATGGTGTGAAGCTTGCTGACTTTGGTTCTGCCAAGAGGTTTGGGGATGAGGATAAGGGCCAGGAAGCCCTGCAATTGAGGGGGACACCTCAGTGGATGGCTCCAGAGGTAGTTAACCAAGTGGAGCAGGGGCCCGCTTCCGATATTTGGTCTCTCGGCTGCACTGTGCTTGAGATGGCCACTGGCAGGCCTCCATGGAGCCATGTTTCCAGTCCCCTAGCTGCAATGTATCGGATTGGATGCACAGAGGAGCTGCCTGAGGTGTCTGCATCGCTTTCACTTCAGATCCAGGATTTCCTAGAGAAATGCTTTTGGAGAGATCCCAAGAAGAGGTGGTCTAGTGCAGAGCTGTTGAACCATCCTTTCCTAAACGAGCACTGCTCTGCCATAGAGGCAGACGAAGCCATTAGGGGTCTGGAATCCCCAACTAGTCATTTGGATTTTAGGAATAAAGTATGGGATTCCTACTCTTCTCAGACTACTCCCATTCTCTCACTCAACATCCGGAGCCCAAATGGAGAATGTAATGGGGAGGTGAATAGATCAGTTGAACAATGCCCAAGGCCTTCTCCCAGGGACAGAATGATGGCACTGGCTGCAGGTTGTAAATTTGAAGATGTTGCTAACAGGCCTAATTGGATCACAAGCCCTCATGGTCAGTGGATTGTTGTGAAATCTTCCAGAGGAAACTCTTTAACTTCAAGTAAACCTCTGTCAAAATCAGACATCAGTAATGGCTCCTCCATCCAAGAGCTTCCATTCACAAAGGAAAAGTGTAGTGTTAGCTTGGAAGCTGTCAACTTGGAAGAGTTGCAGCCCAGATGTGAACTAAATGAATGCTTGGAGGCTGTAGTTTCTGCAACACAGCCCGAACATGAATCATTTCCCAGCACTTCCGCTGAGACTCTGCATCAGTATTGGTTTTCAATGACGGCAGCATCCAATTTGATTGATGAAGCTGAGGACAAGTATGAAAATTCATCTCAGAGAATTGCTTATGGTGATCCAGGAATTCTTAACATATTAGTAATAGGAGAAACATTTCAGGTCTCTGATGATAAGTGGACCTCTGACACTCAGGCAGAAGCAGTTTGCTACCCCTGTTGTAGCAGTATGTGCAGAACACAATTTTGCCATATAAGTATGATAAAGGGGCAATTGCACATTACCTGCAGAACAGATACATGCTCTTGTATATTTTGTTCAAAATTAATTTCAATTGAGTTTATTCATCTACACATTATTTAACTTTCAATTGTACTTTAATTTTTTTTTTTTTTTTTAAGAATAACCCACATATTTTGATCATAATTTTTTTTTAATAATAATTAAATTTTAATTAGTTTATTATCTACGTTATTTAACTTTCAATTATCTACACATTATTTAACTTTCAATTGTACTTTTAATTTTTTTTTTTTTAAGGAATAGCCTACATATTTTTCATTTATTTTTTAATAATAATTAAATTTGAAATTATAGTTAAATCAGATATCAAATTGTTGTATGAAATATCTTGTGTGTTTGACAAAAACTCTTCTATCAACAATTTGAAAATGAACATACTCACTCATTAAATTGAAAATGAGCATTCACTTTACAAATTAATACTTGTACCTCTAATTGAATTTTAATCTCTTTTGTTATACCAATTTTTTCACGTCCGAACCCCTCGATTCAGTTACCATTCACCATTTCTTCTATCTTCAAAACATGCCCAAAACAAATATGAACAGGGTTTTACCAGCCCCATTTCTCACTTTTCTATATAAGTTTTGTTTTTGTAATTTCTTCCATCAGTAAAAACCGAAGGGTTCTCTTTGAAAATACTCTTATAGATAGCTTTCGTTATCACTCCCCTGTTAATGTTTAACTTCTTTAAAATAATAATATATATTTTAAAACCAGCCCCTAATTTTACAGTACAATTTTGTTTTGTAGAAATTGAATTGGTAAAACCTTACCAATGTAAATAGTTTCCAATGGGAATGTCTTGCAATCAAGAAGATAGTTGACATAAAATTTCTCATAATTTAGTAAATTTTAATTTTTTTAATATTTAAAATAAAGTAGAATAAATTAGAAGTTATAAAATCCAGTCGTCATGGACACAACTGTTTTTTAAAAAGTTTTCCAAGTGATGTTTTGTAGCAGTTTGATGTTTAATTTGAAGGGTTATATTTTGAAGAATATTTTTAAAGATAATATAGATAGGGTTATATTTTAAAGATAATATAAATAGGATTATATTTTAAAGATAATATAAATAATAAAATTTGGGAGATTGATATGGTTATTGTTCAAATTATTTTAATTGTTTTAAATGAAATAATGATTAGAATATTATAGATAAGGTTATATTTTTGAAGAATATTTTTAAAGATAATATAAATAATAAGATTTGGAAGGTGATATAATTATTGTTATAATTATTTTTAATTGTTTTGAATAAAATAATAATTAAAGATAATATAGATAGGGTTATATTTTGAAGAATATTTTTAAGATATAATAATAAAAATAAAAAAAAAAAAAAAAAAAAAAAATATTAATTATTTTTAATTGTTTTGAACCTGAAAATAATGATTAAAGATAATATGGATAGGATTATATTTTGAAGAATATTTTTGCAAGATAATATAGATAATAAAAGATTTGGGAGATTAATATGGTTATTATTTATAATTATTTTAATTGTTTTAAAATAAAATAATGATGATTAGAATTTATAAGTTTTAATGAAAATATCCTTAATAGCAAAGTGTAGAGTTACATTTGATCTTGAATTTTACTACTTTAAAATTAAAATTATTTTATGGAGGAAAAACATTTAATTTTGCACATGTTATGTAATTAAAATAATAACAAGAAGACTAACAAGAAAATTTTGTTATGCATTTAGTTAAGCTTTGTCTTAAGTATACATTTTGGATAATTTTGAATATATTAAACAAGTCAAGTGTAATACTTTAATTATGGGTTTCTAGATATTTTAAATAAATTATTTATTATCTTAATGAACATGATCCTTTTATATACTTTGCTAAATCTCATGTATATAACAAAGATGCACCTTTACAAAATAATAATTATAACAAGTTCATGATAAATGGTTGCTAGGAGCATAGGGGGCTATGATGCTACAAGAGGGGAAGTGAGGGTATTTTCTTTGAGGAATAACGATGTCATGCTTCATATGTATGGTTCAACTGCTCTCTTTGGAAAGACCTTTGGAGTTTTTCCATTGTTATCCATTCTTGGTTGCCTAGCATTCTTAAAATATTGATAAATGATGATGGTGCATTTTTCTTTCTTTTCTTGTAGGCATTTTGATCTCTCAGCATTGAAGCTATGACTTATTTTTGGAGGGTGGTTGTTTGGATTACCTTAAAAACTATTTTTCTATGCTAATGAAATGTTGAATGGAAAGATATTGTTGTAGATAGCCGATGAATATTGTAGACTTAAGTGTCATAATGTTTGTGTTGGATATTGTCTTTGAAAGCTAAAGATTATCATATCGGGTTTTACCAGAGGATAACCAACAAATGGGCTCTTCTTGCCTACACTAGAGCACTTGCTAAGATGGACTTATGAGGCATTATGCAACAAAGAAGAGATAGGTCGTTCTTGTATTGTGATTGACTAAGAGGAAGAGGTCCATGACTTATTGAAGGTTATTTGAGATGCTTGGGGAATGGTAGTGAGAAATTTTGTTGATTCATGAGCATTTTAGGTTGGGTTGATAATTTAAAATGGATAAGAAATAAACATGGAATGAATATTACTCAAATCAAGACAAAATAATGCTACTAATTTTGTAAACGTACCTGATCAGGTTCTCGTGTATGTAACGAATGGGTTGTAGTACCTACCACTACCAGGTAGGTATATCTTGTTCTTCCTTCTCTTGGTTGCACGTGGCCTCCAACTACAACCTCCAAGATTTTTAGAATCTGTGTCACGATACGTGTCACCACCCTTTTATCTCACGGCTATATGAGAGACTGGAGATTTTTAGAATCTGTGTCACGACAGGTGTCACCACCCTTTTATAAGGGGTGGGTTAGAGTATCACCGCCCTTCCATACTCGGCAGATGAGATTGACCAAATACTTTGATAGAGGTTGTTTCCATGTGATTTCATGGAAATACTTTGTAGAAGAGAAGGAGGAGACGATCTATGATTACTAGAATGTTGTATTGTTTCTACTTTAGGATTGTCTGTCGTTTCTTGAATTGATTCCCCATATCAATTAAAGCCACTGATTGCATTGGCTCGGCTTCCAATTTGACGTTAAAGAAAAGTTTTCCCCACTTGAAAATGTATTCAACAAGCTATTCACTTGAAAATGTATTTGACAAGTATTTTACTTGAAATTTCAACACGTATAAAGTTATGGAAATTAAAATAATAAACCCATATACTATATATAATCCGACAAAATTAAAATGTATTTGGCAAGTTACTTGAAATTAATTTATGGCTTGCCAAATACGACTAATTATGATCTATGTATGAAAATTTAAATAATAAAATCTTATTTTGACATTTATAAACTAACAATTAGAACAAAATTATTAATAGTTGCAGCGTGTATAATGTATCGTTTTTTACATCTTGTTGGTATTTAAAATTGAAGGAGGTTTTTTTGGTTTTCCACTTACTATGAAGTACTTAGAAATTGGAGTCTATTCCAAGTTTTAGTTTCCCATCATGGGTCAACAATCAGTGGTCACTTCTATTACAATTCAAGGTTTTAGTGTCATAACTTTGTATTGTTGATGCTGTTTTTTTATACAAGTTAAATATTTATGACATCTTGTGCCTCATAGTATATATACACAGTATATATATATATATATATATATATATATATATATATATATATACTCTATATATATATATATATATATAACAATTGAGAATAGCAGGAAAGTTGTTTATATGTGTCTCTTAGAAATGGTTTTTATGTAGTCCAAAGCAAAAACAAAATTTAAAGTAATTATGCAACATTCAATGTATTGCTTATGCATAGTCAGAAGTGGTGACATTGGCTAGTCCATGGCTTTGAAAGTTGAAGTAGAATTGGATAGATCTAGGAATTAGTCACTTGAAAACCAACAACATGTTGGAGGCATTTGAGTTTTAAGATAACATTCTTGGCAAGGTAGAGGATTTATGCTAAAATAATTCAATAAATTTGATAGGAAAGCTCTACTAAAAGAATCTAATAAATTTGGTAGGAAAACTTTGAGAAAAAATAGTCCATCAATATTTTCTACTTGATGGTTGTTTGTTTGAAAATATACATGGATTAGTTCCATTAAGAAAAATATAAGGAATTTAGCAAGTTTCTTTGCAGGCTTATATATTCTAAATGAGATTTTGATTTTTGTTGAGACATATTTTAATAACTCCTATACCTATAACTTTCCCTAGTAAATCATCATCCTTAAAATAGGTTGGCATCCACTTAGAGTATATTTAATTTTGAAAGGATGAAAATGTTAAAATTTATAAATGCTCTAGTTTCAATATTTGAAAGATGTTAAAATTAGATATACTTCTAATATGTTTTAGTAATAGGTTGATATTATTATAAATTTTATAATATTTGTATTTTTGAAATAAATGAGTTTAGATTAATTTAAGAGTAATTCTTTACATTTTTTTAAACTCTGATATGTTCTAGTATTTTGTTGGTATATATATATATATATATATATATATATATATATGTATATATATATATATATATATATATATATATATATATATAAAATACATTTTAAAAGTTGATCATAAATATTATTTTTAAAGAATAGTGTAGAATTGATATTATAAGTCTTTCACTAAGTTAATTTTGACATGTAAAATTTTGAGTTAATAATAATGTTCACATCAACTATATTACTCATTTATTAATAATTTTATATTTGTATGTAATTTTAAATGATTTCACATGCATGATATTAGAGAAACATTTATATAATAAATTTTGATTTGTTCATATTTTTATAATTAAAATGGATCTATTTGATATTATAAAAATCCAAAAACTAAGTACAAAAAAAAGTTGATCTACATAATATTGATTTTAAAGAATAGTGTAAATTGATATTATAAGTCTTTCTTAAAAGTTAATTTTGACATGTAAATTTTGAATTAATATAATAATGTTCACATCAACTATATTACTCATTTATTAATAATTTTATATTTTGTATGTAATTTTAAATGATTTCACATGCATGATATTAGAGAAACATTTATATAATAAATTTTGATTTACTCATACTTTTATAATTAAAATGGATCTATTTGATATTATAAAAATCCAAAAACTAAGTACAAATTTTTAGTTATTATAAACATGTATGTATTGCTATAACTTACACTTACTTGTTCGAAAACCAAAACCACTATTCCTAATTCATTTTTTTAATTAAATTGTAACTTATCATTTTTATTTTTATTTATTTTTATTAAATTTTAAATTATCATTTCTAATTTATTGTATTAGACATATAATTGATTAATTAAGACGTGAATTAATTTTAAGAATATCTTATTATAAAATTATAAACTGAAAACAGTACTTTGTGAGTTCCAGTTTAGAAACCGTCATAGTTTCTCTTGTCATATTAATTATCAAAAGTAAGCACAGGGTGACATGAGGGTGAGATGCAATAATGAAAGCACAGGGTGATATGAGGGAAATTAGTCAAATCAACATTTTTCTTCATATAAATAATAAATTTGAAAATTTGAAAATTTGAAAAATAATTTTTTATTTTGAAAAAATTCAAATTAATATGAAAATTAGGTTAAAAATTATCAAAACTTCTGAAATTTAAAAAAGATTGATTTAAGTCAACCATCTTTGACTTGGATAGATCTTTATATATCCTGTCAAGGCAGGTATAATAAGAATAGTATATTTTATATTAGAATGAGTATAAAACATAAGGCTACACATATATAACAAGAATGAGTACATATTTTATATAAGAAAGTTGTTGCAATGTTAGTCAACATAATAACATAATAATATAAATATATGACCACGACTAAAAAAAACTATTTGGAAATTGTCCAAAACTTGAAATTTATTGTCTAAGGAGATAAAACAAATCTAAGAAGGATTTAGTATAAATTTTGAAAAACACTCTTAGAATCAAGTAAAATTTACAAAATATTATGCACTATTACTGTATAAAAGCATGGTGGCCTTAAGCTTCCTCCTTGTTCTGTGTGTTCTATAGGAAGTTCCAATCCACATTCATCATTTCCACATCCTAGTGTTGCTATCGGATTGCCTCATTTTCTTTTACCTCCTCCACAACCAACCCAATTGACATCGAAGCATTTGAATTAGTTGAAGTACCATTTCTTACCAAACCCACAACCAATTGTTGAAAAACAACTTCTCAGATTTGGTTAAAATTAAAACCGTGTGCACATCTCCCCAAATGATATCCAAAAATATGATTAGATCTCCAAAAATATAAGACTAACCTAGCTATACCCTTTGGGGATCTTCAACCTCCCATACATGCTTTGAATATTGCACTGACCTACAAGTATGGGGCACGCACTCTACTAAATCATATGTCCACCTACACCTATTATATATCCATCAATCACCTTTATATGATTAACATGTTTAAGACCTATCCAACCATCTATCCATGTAAAAATCCCTACTAATAACATACAATAACATATAAAATCCCTACTAAAAATCCCTTTCTAATAACATATAAAATCCCTACTTAAAACCCTTAAAACACCCAACACATGTATGGTCAATACCATTTCTAAGGTGTTTGATAAACAAGCAAGAAAACACCCCTTTTATACCCAACCCTCACTAAATCCAACAAAATAAGTATTCAAGGTTTTGATTGATTTGGTGTGTTTCATATTTTTTTTGAGGTAATGAATCTATTCAAATATGTCAAAAACCCTTCGGGTATGGTGGAACAATACACATATCACAGGTCTAGGAAAAAATATGATTAAAGTTCTAAATTCCAATGAAATTCACACTAAATGACACCCTAATAATTGATAAAATGCTTCCCTATCCTTAAATCAACTCAATTATGATACCTCGATGCCTCGATGTATGATTAAATTTCCATAAAACAAATTTGTTACATCTTCCTTTACTCCTAATACTAATTAGGCCTTCACTTCTTATTAACACCTATATTTTGCAGTGTAATCATCAACTAATCCAAAGATTGTATCTAAGGTGTAAAAATCCCTTTATTTAAAATAACTGAAGATGCAAATGGAAGAAGCATAAGTCAAATTCATCAAATTATGGAAGAAGCATAAGTCAAATTCATCAAATTATGGAAGAAGCATAAGTCAAATTCATCAAAATCACGAGAGGATCTCCTACTTCATCTTGTATCTTCAAAGTCTTTAGTACTTATTTTCTTACATAAGGAATCTTGACATCTCAACCATAGGAACCACCATATTCATCTTTCAAATCATACTATGTACATCTATATTCAGGTGAAGATCCTCATCTGTTGGTGTAAGCTATGGAAGTAGGTCATGAACTGGTGGTGGAGGACGTGGAGGTACTTTGTTTCTTCTTGAGTATGTTAAGATTTCCCTTTTCCTCAACATTTCCTTTAAACCTTGATCTATTTGATTCAATATTTCCAACCGAGCTCGTCTAGCTTCCCACTTCCTGATCTATTCAAGTTGTTCCTCTATGATGTCAATGCATTCATCATCTCAGAGAGTGAAAGATGTATCAATGAAGTTCAACTTGTCCATAGTGCTTGGATCTTCTTATTCTTCCCTCTATCTCGGATACTCATGTTTCAAATAAGGTTCTTCATAGGGAAAACACCATGGTGATCCCTCCATACTAACCATCTCAACATGATTGAAGGTGTTAAGTGCCTTTGCCTCTTGTTTTGGCCTTGTTTTTGAGCCTATGTTTTCCCTCTGTTGTCTGATAAATTGAGGTCTTGGAGAAAAATGATGCCTCTCCAAAGTTGTCAACATATTCATGATATGATTTTGATTTTGGATGAACTGGGCATTCATTTGATCAAACTTTTGAGCCAAGAGTGTGATTGGATCATGTACACTGTTGGTTGAAGTCTTCGTCTTTTGTTTTGTTCTAGCATAAGGGAACTGAAAAGGCTCAATCATTGAGTTGATAATAATTTTCTTCAACCTACGCACTATACTCTTTGGCCTTCACCAATTTTTCAGGCATCTTTTCCTTCATAATAAAACCAATTTGTCCTTCGAAAGTGTTCAAATAAAGGAGGATGACTACTTCTGGTGGGCATAAATTCTTCGGGATCTAGTTGTGCACGTTGTCAAATCTGGCATCAAATTTCTTCACTTTCTCATTCTCTTTTATTTTAATTTGGTTGAATTGTGTCAATAACATTCCACTATCCTTATTTGTTTTCCATCTACCCTTAAACAACATAGTGAAAGCTTCATAAGATTGCAAGTGATTGTTAGGAAAGACTTTGAATCACTTCTTAGCATCTTCATCAAGAGACATAGCTAGTAGCTTCATTACAACATCTTCATGTTCTATACCATTATCCTCCATGGCCATGCCAATAGCATCAAGATGCTCCTTAGGCATAACAACATTCTTTTCAGTGAACTTTGGCAACCACTTGTGAGTCTCTTTGGGCATGATATTGGGATACCTAGGGATGGTGACCATATACAATGGTTTGTAAAGGATACCATCCCAAGGAGTATCCATTGGATCGAGGAGAAGGTTACCTTGAAATAAGGTTTTGATAACGGTTGAATTATGAGGAGGTATTCCTCGGTAAACCTTCCTTGGGAAAGAGTCTTTTGGAAAGATGGGTTCTTAGGTTGTGGAGTCGCCAGATGATCTTTATGAAAATCTCATCAAAAGTGAAAATGGAACTTCCCTCAAATGGAGTCACCGGGTAAGCTAATGGTAAAGGCTTTGGGATAGACTTTCCGAGTGTCGTTATGGGATCAGAAAGGACCCAAAATTCTCCCCAACAATGGCACCAAAAATGTTATCACATTTTGGCCAAAGCCCAACCCAAGAAACACGTGTGAGACACAACTGAGGACCTATCAATGTCACCTCAGTAGATATCCCCCTTGTTTTAGTGATGGACAAGTCCAACACAAAGGAGGCTTTCCGGGTGACCCTAGGGGGATCACAAGGGGAGAAACAAGGTGCTAGAAGAACACCCATGCATGTCAAGGTATAAGATGAACTTCAGGCTTGAGGAGAGGGTCTTTAGAGTTGGTAAATGGTTTCCAAAGTTGTGCACCTGCAAAACAATGTTAGAAACACCAAAACAAGACAATATATGATGATATAAGCCCCAAGAAAAGTGGGGAATCAGAAAGAAACCTTTATGTCCCAAAACTGAAACAGTAAACAATGATATCAACAAGATTAAACTTATAATAGTTGTAAATTAGACCATCAAAGTCAACATATAATATTAGATAACAATGCTTGCAATTAGTGGACAATATACCAATGTTTAAACCCAAACGTTAATGGAAATAGGGGGGTTGTAAAGAGTGTTAGCAACATGGTTTTGTAACATCCCTATGGATGTAGAAAACATTTTCTACATCAGAAATTTCTATCCACTGAAATTAGAAAGTAAACCACCCAATCAACAACTTATTATCAGTACAACAATTATCACAACTTACAAGTAAATTTCAACAATAGAAAAGTAACAAAAGAGTATGAGAGAGTAAGTTTGTTGCAGCCCTAATGGATGTAGCTTGATGTTTATTACAAAAACACAATCAGTTAGACAACCAAGACACCCTTGGAGGACAAGAGAGCCAATAGCATATAGAATTAAACTCCAACCTTGAACATTTCGATCTCTTAAATTTCACGTTTACCAATGCAACAATATTCAATCTCCAATGCAATTAATGCCTTATCTATTGGGTTAATGGAGTCTCTTACTTAGAAAACAATCTAGGAAACAAAGAGAATAAAATTCTTATTTGAGAATTAAACCCTTATAAAACCAAAGAAGACATAAAACCTCCAAATCGCCTAGCTTAAAAATCCAAGTTTAATTAAGGTTTGATCATCTTCTAGGGGTGTAAACCCTCTTACTCCCTAGAAAAGATAAACCCTAGCAAGGTCTTTTGATCAGGGGATCAAATTTTGCTCAAAAATTCAAAGTGCTTGGAATCGCTTCAAACCGGACGAGAGCATAGGCCTCATCGTTTCGAACCCAACGCAACTTGTTTTGTCTCAAACAGACGTCGGGAACGAGAGATATTGCAATTTGTTCGAAAGGTCAAACAGACAAAAAAAAGGATGCTGACTGTACAGTCCGTACAGGATGACGTGGCAGGGCCGTACAATCGTACGATGACATGGCAGAGGTGACATGGCAATCATCTATTGGCTGACAGTTGGTCGAATGGGAAGTCGACACGTGGCATTGTTTGGGCAAGTGATTGGGTGCCACGTGGCCCAGTCATGGGCTGCCACGTGGCACCCCGGTATTTGCTGTTGTTTGTTTGTTAAAATGTATTGGAGTCCGTGGGGTTCGACTCCCGAACCTCCCCACCGCATAGCGCTTTCACAAACTTCGACCGACCAACAGGCTATCTTTTATGGCTTGTTATATATATGCTCCAGATTATATTTAAAATGAAATGTTTGTGTGGTTTGGGTCGCGACTGGGTCGGGGCTTAGCCCTAGCCCTTGGTCGCGCGCTTTTTCATATGTGACCCACGGTTATATGTTATGGTATGGGCATGCGCGTTTCATATATGGTTCAAAACAATTGTGTAACCAAATAACTTCCTGCCAAGTGTCACTTTATTATTCGCCTATGGGACAGAGCCCCATTTTAAAACGCGCATGGTCACATGGACCCATATGTCCAACGACTTGACGGTTAGGGGTTTTAGTTCCGCTAACTGTTTGACAGTTTGCACCATTTTGCGGTTGTGCACGTGTGCTGGGTTTTCACGCTTTAAATTGCGTGTGTGCCAGGTTCATGGAACAAGGGTGCGTTTTGTAGATGCAAAGACAACAAGCTTGAAGGGGGGACTTCTAGGAGGCCTAACTTCTTCGTTTTTCGACCGATTGAGGTGACGAAAAAGCCTAGCTAGGGGTTTTTGGATGCTCTGAAGCCATTGGAGCAGTCGGTTGGTCAGTTTGAGCATTGTAAGGCATGTTTTTTTATCACTTTGAGCAATTAATAATAATGATCCATTGGAAGTTGGACCAGGAGATGTAGCCCAAGAGAGGGGTGAACTCCTTTATCAATTGTTGTGTTTATGTGCTTATGTTCATTGATTATGCTGCTGTCTATTTGTATCTTGCATGAGTAATCCTTTAATTAATGTGTTGCAAAGTTGATCCATTTGCTTTTAACACATAACATTTACTTGCAAATAATTTCAAGATTTCAACTCTTCCTTCATTTTTAGATCATCTTTCTACAAGGGTGTAAACTCTATTACTCCTTGTAGCAATCCTTAATCCCTTTCAATGACAATAGAAGAAAATTATTTGATGGAGGGTGTATGCCCTTATACTCCTCCTATGGTTTGATTTAATAACCTTGAAATTAAGAAGAAACACACAAGATTGCAAAAATTCCTTAACTAATACAAAAGATAGCATGCAAAAACCCTTACTTATCAAAGAAATTCCAACAATTTTCCAAGAAGAAGCATCAAAGAGAAGTCTCTAGCCTTTACTCCACCAATAGACAAGTGTAGTATTCATAATGACCAAAAACTAAGAGATAATGAATTTCCCAAGAGAGCCGAAATTTTAGTCCAAGAATGATTTTCCAAGTGATGAGTATATCATTTGTGACAAATGACTTGCCTCATATTTATATGAGGAAAAACAAGCCCTAGTTTTTCCACTATATAATTAAATCCATGATTTTAGGTCTAAAACCTAAGTTACAATGCTTGATTAACAAGACATCTTACTTCCTTGCCCACATAGGCTACAAAATGACCAAAAATAACAAAATGATGGGACATTATCCCACAAAATCTCTCTCCAAAGTGGCACATACAATAGAAAAGCCTCTAAAGGATAGGACGTCAAGATAGAAGAGTGTCATGTCATCCCGAAATCAAGCAATAGAGTTGGGCTTCAAGTCCACAACATCACCAAATGTACCAATCATGCCAAACGTTCCATAAAAAATGTGACGACATGCTTCCCAAGAGGGACATTTGGGCATAGGAGGGTGACGTCATCCTTCCTTGATGGTTCCAAGCCTCGTTCAAGTGCTAAAGCCACCTTCCCAAGTGCAATGTTCATCTTCAAAAGCCCCAAATAAGTGGGGCGCTACATCCAACCAATGGGATTTCAATCCCCTATGAAGGTCCAAGTGCCTTAGTCCCTTCATGAATAATTTCACAAGGCAAGGTCCTACAAAGACAAACAAGAATGCTCTCCACAAATACACAAGTCACATGTATAATGACAACTACATTAAATAAAATAACCACCCAAACATGTGCATTAAATCCCCCCTTTTCAATCTAAACAAAATTTTCTCAAAGACCTTATAAACTTTGCCAAATTTAGGTATGGGAGGGTTGTCATGGTTCCCTATTGGTTAGGCCAATCCCCAAGTCAATGAATGTTTCCCAAGAAGACCCTCTCTACGCCATGTAGTGAATATGAGGTGGATGAGGGTATGAATTTTGGGCATGGGGTTCTTGACATATCAATGGCTCATATTGTCTCATTTATGGGTGCCTTTGTGGAGGGTGTGTTGCATCCTTCGTTTGCAATGCAACATGTTTCGAAGCCCTTTATTTTCCTTTCATTTATTATGGTCCAAAGATTGAGTGTTATTTGCAATGGAAAGTAAATAGCACTGCAATTCCACTTGAAGTTAGGAACACATTGAGTGCCATATGCACCATAAATTAAAAGACACCGCAAAATGCATTCCCCCATCCAACGAGACATTTTTTAATTATTTTCCTTTTTTAAAATGTCCTTCATTTTTTTTATGGAGAAGTATTTCATTGCTCTTAGGACCTTACGGAGAGAATCTAGAAGGATTAGTTATGGATTTTGAATTTTTCCAGCTACAACACCTCTGGGCCTTTAGCCCCTTCTTCCCATGAAATGAGGTACAAGCCCTTCTTGGGGTTAATGAACCCAGGAACACAAAAGATGAGCAAACATAAGGAAAAAGGTGTGAAAATTGGAAAGTATGTGTGGGAATGGTATGATTACCCTTCAAGGAGACTCCCCAGTGGAAACCCTTTCCCTAAGGGTGACCCACTTACTGGGAAAACATGTCAACCATCAAGGTGAAATAAGGAAAAGGTATAATTTCTAAAAAAAATTCTATAATCAAGAAAGGACCTTTTGTAACATGCTCAAATGATTCAATTATTCAAGTGACACTTACCATGAGACCGGACTTGTTACCTCATGAAGCAATACATGTTGTCCTTTCTGGGCCATGCTCGTATAACAAACATTATTATGTTGTTGATGATGAATGGTGATGTGTGGTGAAGAGGAGGGGCTCTATCTGTGTTAATGTGGGCTCATCTGGTCATCTAGCTCTTGGCACTCCATGTATTCTACCTGCGGGCCTTGAGACATCATCTCCTTAATTAACCCTAGGTTGGGGGGTAACACTAACCACATGCCTCCCTTTCCTATAATCCACAAATGTTGTCACTAATTTTAAAGATACACCCCAAGGACCCCTAAGATCATGTTATATGTCTAAAGTCTCCTAAATTCTTAAAGGGAGATATAAAAATCTAAATACACCCATAGTAATCTTCATAGTCGATATGAAAACAAATTTAGAAATACCTACCTTTTGGTTTGTTCTTGCATTGTTGTTGTTGATTGTTCACTTTTGAGGTTGTTTTTATAGTAAATTTTAAAT
>SNQJ01S0022598.1:34916-53580 GCA_010110895.2 Picea sitchensis
TATATATATATATATATATATATATATATATTTTAAAGAACAATGACGAAGTCAAAACCAACACTATTGAAGAATACTTTCTAAAAATATAATGACACTATTTTTTAGAGGGGGTGGAGGCCCAAAGGGGTTTCTGGGGATGTTATTTAAATTAGTTCCTAGGTATGGCTATAGAAAATAAAAAGCACCTTTGCAAAGTAAAAAAAAATTAAGCAACTAAAATTAAATTTGTTGAAGATTTTTTTGCTAAAATAGGGTAATATATTAGATAATCAAATTGATAATTGAAATACATAACAAGATCAATTTCAACCAGCAAACTAAGATTGGATTCATACTAGAGTGTATAAATCAAATTATATGTTTAACCCAGATAAATAGATTGGATTGATTTTTCTATTGCAATTATTTTAAATGTAGTTTTCTAACATTAATAGACTTTACACAACCACCAGTGATTGGTCATGGGCCAACAAGCTCATTTCCAACTGGATTTGAAACAACTACTAGGTATAAACCTGATGGATCCGCTGCTTGCTTCCCTGTTTCTGGTTAACGGTAAACTCGATATCCATCTAAGAAGACTTCCCGATCGGGGCTTGGACAAGGTTTTCTTTCGAAAGCCTTGATGCTGGGGACTCTGTAACTTGTCGTGCATAATCAACTTGATCCACAACAAATTGATTTCTCCTCATTATCCCACCCTTATTGCTTGAATGGCTTTGGCTTTACCTTTTCCTCTGCTAGTGGTTGAAAGAAAATGATGAAACATATATATTAATTATGAAAATCAAAAGTTGTATAGATACATCTAACAAAACAATTTCATTTTTTTAAAGTAAAAATACATCTAACAAAACAAGTTCATTAATAAGTAATAATGTATTAGTTATGGTTTATGACATGGAAGTGTTTTGGACATAAGTAGAGACAATCATTTTCTATTGCGATACACAATTAGATTTTACCTTACATTCAAATGAACTAAAAAAAATAACTTTATAGTCCCCACCCTAATAACTTGTATGGTCCCTAAAACCCTTATGGGTTTAGTGACAATAACCCTTCACACATGTATGATTCCCTTCCTAATAACCCTATTATTCCACATTCTAATAACACTTCTGAGCTATACTATCTTGATGATAATAACCCCTAAAAACTCTAAGATCCTTGTGCTAATAATCCATATGGTCTCTACACTAATAATACGTAAAACCCATTTGGTCCTAGTGTTATAACCCCTAAAACCCTATCACCCCTTGCTAATAACATATAAAATCCGTACTTAAAACCCTTACAACACCCAACACATATACGGTCAATACCATTTCTAAGGTGTTTGATAAGCAAGCAACAAAACACCCCTTTTATATCCAACCCTCACCAAAATCCAACAAAACAAGTATTCAAGGTTTTGATTGATTTGGTGCATTTCATATTTTTTTGAAATAATGAATCCATTTAAATATGTCAAAAACCCTTGGGGTATGGTGGAACAATACACATATCATAGTTCTAAAAAAAACTATGATTAAAAGTTCTAAATTCCAATGAAAATCACACTAAATGACACCTTAATAATTCATGAAATGCTTCCCTATTCTTAAATTAACTCAATTATGATACCTCAATGTATGATTAAATTTCCATAAAACAAATTTATTACATCTTCCTCCACTCCTCATACTCATTGGGACTTCACTTCTTATTAAGCGTTGAACAACACCTACCATCTCATCTTAAATCAACTCAATTATGATAGCTCGATGTATGATTAAATTTCCATAAAACAAATTTCTTACATATTCCTGTACTCCTCTTCATCTTCCTCTACTCCTCATTTTCCCGATGGCTGGACAGTCGAGTTCTTTATTCACTTTTTTGTTCTAGTTGGGGGAGACCTTCTAGATATGGTTGAAGAAGCTAGAATGAATGGAAACATATCGGGAGGCATAAACTCGACCTTTATTGTATTGATACCCAAAGTGAATAAGCCACAAAAGTTTGGAGACTATAGATCGATTTCGCTTTGTAATATCTGCTATAAAATCATTTCAAAGATTATAGCTAATCAGATCAAACCTGTTATTTCCAGATCTTTCTTGGAGGAGCAGCTGGGCTTTCTCCAAGCTAGATGGATTCATGATGCAATAGGTACAGTGCATGAATGTATCCACAGTATTAAAAAGAAAAAATTCAAATCACTAGTCTTAAAATTGGACTTGAAGAAGGCCTATGATTGCATTAACTGGGATCTCCTGAGAATGATTCTTATTCAGATTGGTATGGGCCTAAACATGACCAAATGGATTATGAGTTATGTGATATCTACTTCTTTCTCTGTGTTGATTAACGGGGAGACAACAAACTTCTTTAAAAGTGGCAAGGGATTAAGGCAAGGCTACCCATTATCCCCACTACTCTTTATTCTGGTAATGGAAGGATTAAGTCTATTATTAAAAGATATCCAAAAGGAAGGAAAGTTATCAGGTGTTAAAGTTTCCAGAACCATCAAAATTCTCCATATTTTATTTGTCGAAGACGTGATTATTATGTCTAATGCTACGTTTCAGGAGTGGTGGGAGATTGATAAGGTGTTAAAATCTTTCTGTTTGGCTTCAGGTTTGCAGGTTAATGGATCAAAGTCTAATATGCTACAGGAAGGTCTATCAGAACAAGAATTGTTGCCTTTCAAAGTGATGTTCCCTTATAATTTCTCGGATCTTGATTCTGGGTTCAAATATCTTGGGTATTTTCTTAAGACAGGGCCACATCGTGCAAATGACTGGAGTTGGTTACTAAAGAAAATGGAGAAAAGTATAGACAACTAGTATTATAGGTGGTTGTCCTTGGGAGGACGTTTTACCTTATTAAAGTCTGTGTTGGAATATCAACCCGTCTATTGGAAGTTGTTCCTCATTCTGTTTTAAATTCTATGAAATTGATATTCAATTTTATTTGGAGAAGGAACAATGAATCAAATCATCTACATCTTCGTAAGTGGAACATATTTCTATTCCAAAGAAATTTGGTGGCTGGGGAATTCGTAATATTTTTTATTTTAGTAAATCTTTGGTTGCAAACACGCTTTGGAGGGTTTTAAAGTGTGGAGGCATTTGGCACAGAGTTATTATGGACAAATATCTTCCCCATTCGACTGTTACAAATTGGTTAAGATATCACTCTTTCAAACAAAAGACATCCTCTAAAATTTGGAGTGGTTTATTAGGGTCCGTGCACTTAATTCTTCATTGGTTAAGTTGGAACCCAGGCGTGGGCCAACTTATTACTCTCGGCAAAAATAGGATTCTTGGGATGGATTCTCACTCTTCCCTCTCTCTGAATCTGGTGTCAGCTCTAAATCAAAGGAATATTATAACTCTTGCTCAAGCCAGGGGGCACTCCGACAACCAACACCTATACAACCACTGGTTAAGTAGCAAAGATTTGGGCTTTTCGGGAGACATGGCGATTGAATGGGATCTATATAGGCGGGCACTTATCGACTCAGGAGTTTTATTATAGGACAAAGAAGATGTTCTGATGTGGATAGGAGGTGATAACTTGGGTGCTCCCTCAGTCAAAAACTTCTATTGGGGCATAATCTCTACAAAAAATATGAAGAAGGTGGAATTATGGAAACAATCAATCTAGCGTTGGAAAATCCAACTAAAGATCAAGTTGTTCATTTGGTTGGCTGCGGAAGGAAGGATTCTCACTTGGGACTCTTTACAATCAAGAGGTTGGGATGGACCCAGTCGTTGTTATCTCTGCAAACAAGAAACATAAACTATTTCATATCTGTTTATATTTTGTCCCTTTACAATGTCAGTTTGGGAGAAAGTGACTAATCATCTGAACCTTAAAAATATTTGGAAGGGAAACACAATGCCAGAGTGTTTTATGAATTGATTTGTGGATAAGTATACTTCCACTCAGCTCGCGGCCCATATATGCTAGTTCATTTGGATCGAACAGAATAGAGCTTTATTTGAAGACTCTAATCCCTCTATCGAGACTGTGTTATATAATACCTTGGCTCTCCAAAACAGAGTTATTGTTCCTTTGAAGGATAGACCCCCAAGAGTTATTATGATTTCTCAACAAAATAATGCCTCCTATGCTTGGTTCAATGGGGTAGCTCAACTCAATGGTAATTCGTGTGGGGCAGGTGGAGTTATAAAATCCCAAGACTCAACAATCATTAGATGGTTAATTAATTGTGGCAGAGGCACAAATACAAGAGCATAAATTCTAGGAGCCTGGGCATCTCTTGTGATTGCAGATCATTTGTCATTTCATCGCCTACAGGTCATGGGGGATTTCAAAGTGATTATTGATTGGCTATCAAACAAGAGCAGACTCCAAGTGTGTGCATTTGAACGCTGGAAAACCAGAATTAAAGATTTAATTAAGCGTTTCCAGTCTATCAGTTTTCATCACATCTACAAGAACATCAACTCGGAAGATGATATGCTCTCAAAGCAGGCTCTAGGAGAGCCAGAAGGCCATATTTCCTATGTTCGCTAATATAATGGGCTTGAAGGACCTGGGGAGATTTTTAGAATCCATTAGATCTTTGTTTTTATAGGATTTTGTCTTTTCCAGAGCTTTTTGAAAGTGTGTTTTTTTAAGATAGTTTTTTGATCTTATATCAGAGACTTGGATGCTCGTTTTGATGTCGAGCTACTTTATGAAGGATTAACCATTTTCTATTATGGGATTTTGTATCATGGATCTTGGTGGCGGTTAATTTCTCTTGTAATGATACTTGCAGTGCATTGAAAGATGTAAACAAATTATATTTCTAATATAATTGAGCTAATTTTCTACTGGAAAAAAGGGCCTTCACTTCTTATTAAGGGTTGAAAAGCACCTATCATCTCATGCCTATTAATATTTCACAATGTAAACATCAACTAATACAAATATTGTATCTAAGGTGTAAAAAGCCCTTTATTTAAAACAATGGAAGATGCAAATGGAAAAAGCATAAGTCAAATTCTGGAAGAAGCATAAGAAAAAAATTAATTAGAAACGATCTAAAATACCACTCTTTTCAAATTATTGTATGAATTAATGATTCTTTGAAAGGAAATCCGATTGAGTTTATCTGAAGTAAAATATCCATCTTTCTAGCCTGAAAACTCATACTGTGACAACATTCCCATAGATTGTACATGATTATTTAAATGTGCAACGAAATTACACCTAGATCTGTCCCCTGGGAGGCCTTTAATAAGCATTAAGACATCTTTATCTTTCAGTTAACGAGTGAGCCAAAGATTAAAAATGTCATTTGGAGCAGAAAACTTGGGACACTCGTTCAAGTTCAGTGACATCAACATATGAAGGTAGGTGATAATCCTGGCCGAGATATGGTATATTTTTGCCAAAAGCATAAAGGAAATATTTTCATGAGGATTCGCCCAAACATGAATGCAACTTAAATCATGGTATGTAGTCGAATAAAATCAATTGGAATGAATTTTGAATAAAAGATATAAAAACAAGTATCTTCTTTGTCGTTAATATTCAATTGCCCATTTATCATACTTATATGGAATAATTGTGTACTGCACATACTATTACAACAGGGGAAGCAATTTTCTCCCTTTATCATACTTATAGACATAGGCTATTCATTCTATGAAATGGAGTCTGATGGGACATCTTCGGCACCGTGACCCATCCCGTAGAACGAACGACCAACCGTCAACAAGAACCCCTATTCGCAAGGACCCGTTTTGCTCGGGCCCACAACACCCCTCCACTGTGCCCCGTTTCTCCCCTCCGCAATGCCCCACTCTGCAAGTCCTGTCGATGCAGTTGGACGTCCCCTATGGCATTCAATGCAGGGTGGTGGATGGGCATCTGCTGCGAAAATCCTCTCACACCCCTCCTCCCTTGTTTCAAATTGGGATTGGATTGCTTTGGAACCGCATTGCCGGTCTGCAAAAAATGAGACGTGCTCTTGCCTGAAACAGACTCCATTATCCTGCACCTGCACCTTCTCCTATTGTTTCCTAATTATACATATACCAGGTTCATTTCCTAAGCCCTTTGTAAATTTTATCTCTTTTCATCTTACTATGTGTTGCTGACTCCTTACTGTCAGATTCAAGCTCTCGTAAATTGATCAACTAGATTGATCAAATCCGTTTTAAATAGAGACAAATCATAAACTAGACTGATATGCTCATATCAGGCATAACACCTACTTTGTAAAGGACCAAAATAATCATGGATAGAGAACACAAGATAATACTTATTGTTATGAAAGTCAAGAGGGCTCTTTTGAATTCATGGACATAGTTTCTAGATTTAAATGATACAACTAATAGACTTAATCATGGATTGAAAAATCCATCTCTGCCCTTGCATTTCCACCCTTCAGGCTCATAGTTGGAATAATGGACATGGCTCCTAGCCGCATTGGTTGGAAATTGAATGGCCTCGCATGGAGAACAAGAAGAGAACTTGTTGCGACAGGTAGGGGGCCTGCATCCAAGAGTATCAATTGTAGTCACATGGCTTACAATATTATTGTTATGAGCTACCTTCACCATTACCATCATCTGCATCGATGATCCTCCACCAGCGGATTCCTTCAACAATTGGATAGACGAGTACAATGACCATGATTTTTAGAAAAAATTCCAAGAAGGCACAAGACATTAAAAATAACAAACAACAATATTCCAAAAACAATTTCAAACATTTACCTGATTAGAAGCACCAGAAGTTGGAGCCTGTAAAGAGACCTTGTCCATTATTCCCATGGCAGAAGTATCATGCCGATAATCTGGAGAATGACAAGCACAAGAATTTATACATAAGCAACTGGTTGGAAATTACACACACACACACACACACACACACACACCCCTTTAGTTTAATGTCCAAGGGAAACTTCAGTATAGTCAACTTTCGTTTATGTGTTATGCACATATACGAAAGTTGACCGTATATGCGCATATATGAAAGTTGACCACTTCCATATATACCACTTCCGTATATGTGCACATACGTAAGCCGACCATTTACGTATATGCGCATATACGGAAGCGGTCAGCTTCTGTATATGCGCATATACGAAAATGGTCAGATTTCGTATATGCGCATATACAGAAGTGGTCAGCTTCCATATATACCACTTTTGTATATGTGCATATACGTAAGCCAACCATTTTTGTATATGCGCATATACGGAAGTGGTCAACTTTCGTATATGCGCATATACAAAATTTGACCACTTCTGTATATGCGCATATATAGAAGCCAACCATTTATGTATATGCGCATATACGAAAGTGGTTAACTTTCGTATATTATACGGAAGTGGTCAACTTTCGTATATTCACATATACGAAAGTTAACCACTTCCGTATATGCACATATACGAAAATGGTCAACTTCCGTATATGCGCATATACAGACGCTAGCCACTTCCATATATACCACTTCTGTATATGCGCGTATACATAAGCCAACCATTTCTGTATATGTGCATATACAGAAGCGATCAACTTCTGTATATGTGCATATACGAAAGTGGTCAGATTTCGTATATGTGCATATACAAAAATGGTCAGCTTCCGTATATACCACTTCTATATATGCGCTTATACGTAAGCTGACCATTTCCATATATGCCCATATACGGAAGCGGTCAGCTTCTGTATATGTGCATATACGGAACCTGACCATTTCCGTATATGCGCATATACGGAAGCCGTCCATTTCCCTATATGCGCATATACGGAAGCGGAAAGTCGACCATTTCCCTCTATGCGCATATACGGAAGTTGATCGCTTCTGTATATGTGCATATATGGAAATGGTCGGCTTCCGTATATGCGCATATAAAGAAGTTAATTTCCGTATATGCGCATATATGGAAGCCGGTCATTTACTTATATGCACATATACGGAAGCGGTCAGCTTCCCTATATGCATATATAGGGAAATGGAAGTCGACCATTTCCGTATATGCGTATATATAGAAGCGGTAAAATTTTGTATATGCACATGTAGGGAAATAGTCGGCTTCCGTATATGCCCATATACAGAAATGGTCGGCTTCCGTATATGCGTATATACGGAAATGGTCGGCTTTCATATATGCGCATATATAGAAGCTGACCGCTTTTGTATATGCGCATATACGGAAATGGTCGTCTTACGCATATGCGCATATACGAAAGTGGTCAACTTCCGTATATGCGGAAGTGGTCAACTTCCTTATATGCGCATATACGAAAGTGGGTCACTTCTGTATACGTGCATATATCGAAGTTGACCACTTCCGTATTTGCACGTTGGCTTCGGTATATGGTTGGATTACATCCATGCGCATATACGGAAGCTGACCACTTGTGTATATGCACATATACACAAGTGGTCAACTTCTATATATGCACATAAACGAAAGTGGTCAACTTCTGTATATGTGCATATACGACACATATACGAAAGTTAACCACTTACGTATATGCGCATATACGGAAGCTGACCACTTCCGTATATGCGCATATATGAAAATGGTTGCCTTTCGTATAAGCGAATATACAAAAGCCGACTACATTCATATATGCGCATATACGGAAGCCGACCATTTCCATATATGCGCATATACGGAAGCCAACCATTTCCGTATATATGCGCATATACGAAAGCCGACCATTTTCGTATATACACATATACGAAAGTTGACCGCTTTCGTATATGCGCATATACGGAAGTCGACCATTTTCGTATATGCCAATATACAGAATTTGACCACTTTCGTATATGAGCATACACGAAAGCCGACCATTTCCGTAAATGCACATATATGGAAGTGGTCAACTTTCGTATATGCGCATATACGGATTCAGTGGTCAACTTCTGTATAGTCAACTTCCGTATAGTCAACTTTCATGGTCAACTTGTGTATAGTCAACTTTTGTGTAGTTAACTTTCGTGTGGTCAACTTCCGTATAGTCAACTTTCATGTAGCTTTCTTATCATCGATTTCTGGAAGGTGCATACGGTTCCACTCTAAATGTTACCACATCCTGGTGGGGTATATGAAATGTGAAACATTATCGGTTAAGGAGAGGACTCTAGTAGAGTGCATGCATTTGGTAAAGAATGCATACTACATGCCACAAGCCATTGTCACCAAGTTCGAATTCGAAATCGAATTCGATTCAATGTGGAAAAAATATGATTGCTTAAAATTCAATATGAAAACAATTCGAGAGTATACATCTTACAAATACTTAAACATATTATTTTTCTCAAAATTTTACATACCAAAATATTTATTGTACATTTAAAAGTGAAGACACTGCATGTTTAGAAGAAACTCTGGTCAGCAGACTATATGTACTAACTATGCAAAAACAAAGTTATGGAATTTATGACTACAAATAGAATTGCAGCTCCAACCACATATCTTTTGTTAAACTGAAAGAAGGAATTTACGTCCACTACTAGCTAATCATAAAGAAAAACAAATATTGAAACATAATAGTTCATTAGCTAATCATAAAGAAAACAACATTGAAAACATAATAGTCCATGCTGAGCATGAAAGTAACTAGACATTTCCCTCAATTATATGATTCTCATCTCAATTGAATGAAATCCCAAGTTCCTATTAATATATTGACTCTCATCAACCCCTAATGGATGATTTCCATCATATCTATCCACCCTACCAGTAAATACTCGCATATGGGTAGGTGAAGTCTTTTCATTTGAATTGTTAGCCACAAGTTAGTTGATGATGTTGATGATGTATTCAATTCAGAGTTATTCACCATAAGGAATTCAAGTTAACGATGTTTTGCATCATATCTATCCATCCTACCAACATGAATAAAAGAAAAAAGTAATTTGATTAAGAAAAAAGCATTATAGTTATTTTAGATGATTTACTGATACTTAAATAACAAGGATTTTATTATTAAAAGAATATAATTATATTTAAATTTATTATAAAAAATTACAATAAATTTAAATTTTATTATCTTTAAAAAAAAACATTTGTGAAAATGATGTAAATAAAGAAAATTATTGCAATGATATCATAGGAAATGCTAGATGAAATAGAAAGTTTTCTATGGTTTTCAACTATTACATGGATTAGGCAACTTTTGTATCTCATTGATTATTAGAGAATGGTTTAATCCACTAATGTGGTTTTGAAATAATATTTTATATTTGTTTTTTATTAAAACTATTATTTTTAAAATAGATATAATGCGATGAAAGAAAGTTTTCATGGTTTTCAATCCATTTTTACATGGATTAGGCAATTTTGTATCTCATTGATAGTTAGAGCAATGGCATAACTAATTGATGTGGTTTAAAACAATATTTTTATTAAAATATTATTCTAAAAAAATAAATAAAACGCTTTAAACTTAAAAATTCTATGTTGTGAAAATGATGTAAATAAAGAAAATAATGCAATGATGAAATAGAAAGTTTTCAATCCATATGAATATGGAATGATGTAATAGGGAAAACTAAGTGAAATAAAAAGTTTTCAATCCATGTGAATATGGATTACTCACAATATAGATGCAACCAATTCTGATGTGGCTTTAAAGTAATATTATTTTATTACTATTATTAAAAAAGGATTTCTAATTATTTTATATAGTTTTGCGTTTGAGTTGGAATTTCAAACCATAAAATAAATATTTTTTATTAAAAAAAAAAAAAAAAAAAAAAAAAAAAAATTTAAAATAATATTATTTATTTTATTTATTATTAAAAAAAGATTTCTAATTATTTTATATATTTTATGGGTTTGATAGAATCAAACCATAAAACAATATTTTTTATTAAAAAATCTAATTATTTTATATGTTTTAAGTTCCTATGTCGGAATTTCAAGCCAATCTCCATGTCCTCGAGCTATCCAACTCTCGAGTCAACCACCTAAATTATATGTCCTCGAGCTATCCAACTCTCGAGTCAACCACCTAAATTATATGTCGAATGTTTCATGCACCCAACAAACCAACCAAGCCCAAGCCCAAGCCCAAGCCCTCGACCATTATGCTCTACGCAAGCTTCCATGCAACGATATATATACATCAATTTTTTTTTTTACCTTCAAGTGCAGGGATAAGTCTGATAACCAAACAAACGTTTACGTCATAGAATCAATGGTTTCAGAAGTCAGAGATGTAATGTAAGTTAAGGATGATCGACGGAGGGCGCGTTTGAACTTGTATGAAATTTAATAAAGTCTTCATCAAAACCGCTGAAAAAACAATGTGGTTTTCGACAGTGGAATTTCGGGCTTAATTTCTGAACAGATGGAGAGAAATTTAAAAAAACCGCGACATGGGTTTTGTCCGGGACGGCCCCACTGACTGGCTGGCGTTGGATTTGCAAAATCTTGAAGGGATTGAGAGATTTTGGTGTTTTCCTGAAGGGCATTCACCCAGATTTCGGAAATGGGCGGATCATGATTTTCTTTTCATCAGTTTTGCCACCAGTTTCATGTTGTCCATATCTATAATCAGATCTGAGGTCCTTATTTACAGTTTGTAAGACAGAAAGGAGTGCGAAGGTGTTAACCCAGATGAAGTTATCAAGGACATTTTATGGATATTTTGGCATAAAGGATATTGATATCTTTGGTTTTCTGGGCAAAATGTGAACTCCTCCGCTGCCCAGCTGAGAGAAGAGGTCTTTCCCACTCGCTAGCTCAACTCCAACAGCTGAGACGAATCCGAGCATAGCCAGTCTCCCATTTATGGTCTCTGGCGCTGGCCCACCGAATGCAAATAGGTCCGTAAACTTCAGCTCACCTGCATTAATCTACTCCAATATATTCTGATGCATGGCCAGCGCAGTGCATGTTCGTGTAAAAATTGACAATTAATTGCTTACCTTCGTAGGAGACGTAGAGGTGGATTTCTTTGACTCGTTCGGCCGTGGATCTACATGCAAATTATGTTATAAAAACAATAGCAACAATTCGTGTACAATAACAATTAAAAAGAGTTTATAGTGGGAGTCACAGCAACAGTTACTAACCCCCGCCATACATTTCACTCGAAGACCCCTGGAAGCCGTTGACATCTGCGTTGGCCTCCGTTGCGGGAGAGATATTCCATTCATCGCCCCTGCTACTGGAAGGCCCCTGGGAGCCATAGACATCCGTTGCAGGAGTGATACTCCATTCATCGCCATTGATGATACATTCACAACCGCCATCGAAGTATAGTAATGAATACTAAATGCAGTGTGGGCTTAGAGCAACGAAATGGATATTAAAGAATGAAGAGTATGGGAAGTCTGAACGCAACACTACTAACGAGAATCAAATGCGACATGATACGCTAAAAATAATTTACATCACACGGGTCTTCAGGGACAGATCCCCTTGTATGGTGTGCATAACAGCATAAGAAAAACAGCCCACAGAGATCAGTCTGGGCAGATTTCATTCCTCCTCAATCAATTGCTATCGAGACTTGAGAGAGCCGAGTCGCCAATGAAGCTTTGCCCGTCAGAGATAATTTCATGTAAAATAGAAATGAAGAGATTACGAGAAGCAATCATAAGTGCCTAATGGTCGAGAAATTATTCCAAGATTTCTTAAAGAAGTGAAAAAGAGTAGAGCCAGAACATATACTGCATCTTTTACATCCTCCTACCGTTGTCCTCGGTTCTGTTCTATATTTTGACATCTCTCTGCGTCTCTTTGAATTGAACTGTTTTTTTTTTTTAAACGGGCTTGGGGTAAAGCAGGGGAGACAGTCAACCGTAAATTTATGATTTTGAATTTTAAATTCTCATGTTAAATTTGAGCGGTCGACTGTAGGGCTTAAATTTAAATTTGTCGCTTATTTAAAAATTCAAAGACATCAACATGGGTGGGTGCATGGATGTACGCTGATGGCATGGATGCACGCGAGCCCTGGCCAAGTCTATTGGTGACGTGCAAGGGAGGGCTGGAAGGCGGAAACGGTGAACGGCAACAACAAACGACGCAGGAGGGGAGGTCTGTGCCGGAACGAGGCGCAGACGTCGAGAACATTGAAGGTCGTCGGAGGTGCGAACGAAGAGGGCCGGAGGAAGGACTCTCGGGAGGGAAGATTGCTCCCGAGCTAGCCTACTCCTTTCCAAAATTCCAAAATCATCGGCCGGTGACTTGGGCCAGTACGAAAGAAGAAAGAAATACACCGTCCGCGTCCGCGTGCCAGTGCGGACTTGCTCACCTTCCCACGGGGCCTTTATAGCCTCACCATATCAACAAGAACCCGTAGAATCCGCGCGATTAAAAAAAAAAATAGAATTCTTCTTCTGCGTGTATTGAATTGGGAGGGAATGGGGATTGAACTCGAGACGGGAAGAGCACAAGAAAGGGGATGGGTGAGAGGCTCCATTATCGGGGCCGGAGCTTCTGGGACAGTTAGCCTTGCTCTGAGCAACTCTAATGGCCAACTCAAATCCGCAGCCGGTTTTAGTATGGCTTTCGAAAATGAATACCAGATTTTGCAGCTTCTGGATTCTCCATACATTGTTTGCTGCCTGGGGTGCGGTTACAGCGTTGAGAACGATGCGGAGGTGCACAATTTGTTAATGGAGTACATGCCAGGTGGCAGCGTATCGGATCTGCTGATTAAGTTTGGCAGGCGCCTGGACGAATCCGTGATCAGGGCCTACACTCGTGGCATCCTACATGGAATTTATTACCTCCACAGGCAAGGGATTGTGCACTGTGATATCAAGAGGAAAATGTTCTTGTGGGTGCCAATGGTGTGAAGCTTGCCGACTTTGGTTCTGCTAAGAAGTTTGGTGATGAGGATAAGGGCCAGGAGGCCCTGCAATTGAGGGGGACACCTCAGTGGATGGCTCCAGAGGTAGTTAACCAAGTGGAGCAGGAGCCCGCTTCCGATATTTGGTCTCTCGGGTGCACTGTGCTTGAGATGGCCACTAGCAGGCCTCCATGGAGCCATGTTTCCAGTCCCCTGGCTGCAATGTATCAGATTGGATGCACAGAGGAGCTGCCTGAGGTGCCTGCATCGCTTTCACTTCAGATCCGGGATTTTCTAGAGAAATGCTTTCGGAGAGATCCCAAGCAGAGGTGGTCCAGTGCAGAGCTGTTGAACCATCCTTTCCTAAATGAGCACTGCTCTGCCATAGAGGCAGAGGAAACCATTAGGGGTCCGGAATCCCCAACTAGTCATTTGGATTTTAGGAATAAAGTATGGGATTCCTACTCTTCTCAGACTACTCCCATTCTCTCACTCAACATCCGGAGCCCAAATGGAGAATGTAATGGGGAGGTGAATAGATCAGTTCAGCAATGCCCAAGGCCTTCTCCCAGGGACAGAATGATGGCACTGGCCGCAGCTTGTAAGTTTGAAGATGTTGCTAACAGGTCTAATTGGATCACGAGCCCTCATGGTCAGTGGATTGTTGTGAAATCTTCCAGAGGAAACTCTCCAATTTCAAGTAAACTTCAGTCAAAATCAGACATCAGTAATGGCTCCTCCATCCAAGAGCTTCCATTCACAAAAGAAAAGTGTAGTGCTAGCTTGGAAGCTGTCAACTTGGAAGAGTTACAACCCAGATGTGAACTAAATGAATGCTTGGAGGCTGTGGTTTCTGCAACACAGCTCGAACATGAATTATTTCCCAGCACTTCCGTTGAGACTCTGCATCATTATTTGTTTTCAATGACGACAACATCCAATTTGATTGATGAAGCTGAGGACAAGTATGAAAATTCATCTCAGAGAATTGCTTGTGGTGATCCTGGAATTCCTAACATATCAGTAGTAGGAGAAACATTTCATGTCTTTGACGATAAGTGGACCTCTGACACTCAGGCAGAAGCAGTTTGCTACCCCTGTTGTAGCAGTATGTGCAGAACACAATTTTGCCATATAAGTATGATAAACGGGCAATTGCACATTAGCTGCAGAACATATACTTGCTCTTGTATATTTTATTCAAAATTAATTTTAATTGAGTTTATTTGTACACATTACACATATTGATTGGTGATTTAACTTATTTTTATATTTTTTTTATGCAAATCATTATATCTTAATCATAATTTTTCTCTTATTTTTAATAATAATAATGATTTAATTTTAAAGTTATAATTAAATCAGATACCAAAGATCTCATAATAATAATAATGATTTAATTTTAAAGTTATAATCAAATCAGACACCAAACACCAAATTATAAGATCTCTTGTTTGTGGAACAAAAATCTCTAATCTAAACAATTTGATTACTAAAATCTATAAAAATATACATAATCTACCCTTCACTCACAAACTAATATTTAATATCTCTACTTAAATTTTTAATCTCTTTCAATTGCATATCCAAATCCAAACCCCTCAATTGAGTTACCATTCACCATTTCTTCTATCTTCAAAACATACTTAAAACAAATAGCAATTCTGCTTTTACCAACCCCATTTCTCACTTTTCTGTATAAGTTTTGTTTTTGTAATTTCTTCCATTCCTTAAAGACGAAGGGTTCTCTTTGAAAATACTCTTATAGAGAGCTTTCCTTATCACTCCCATGTTAAAGTTTAACTATTTAAAATTATAATATATATTTTAAAATCAGCCCCTAATTCTACTGTATACTCATTATTTTGTAAATTGAATTGGTAAAACTTTACCAATGTAAATAGTTTCCAATGGGAATGTCTTGCAACCAAGAAGATAGTTGACATAAACTTTACCAATGTAAATAGTTTTTAATGGAAATGTCTTGCAACTAAGAAGATAGTTGACATAAAATTTCTCATAATTTTTTATTTAATTAATTTAACTTATTTTTAAGGTCACGGTCAAGCCAGACACTAGTGTAGTGTATGAGACCCTCTGACACAACTGTTTTATAAAAAGTCTACCAAGTAATGTTTTGTTACCATTTTATAAGAAGTTTGATTTCTACTCTGAAGGATTATATTTTGAAGAATATTTTTAAAGATAATATAGATAGGATTATATTTTGAAGAATATTTTTAAAGATAATATAAATAATAAAAGATTTAGGAGATTGAGATGGTTATTGTTATAATTATTTTAATTATTTTGAATAAAATAATGATAATTAAGATTTATAAATTTTTAATGGAAATATTCCTAATAGCAAAGTGTAAAGGTACATTTAATCTTGAACTTTACTACTTTAAAATTAAAATTATTCGTATCTAGGAAAAAACATTCAATTTTGCATATGTTATATAATTAAAATAATAACAATGAGACTTTGTTAGGCATTTAGTTAAGCTTTGTCTTAAGTATAAATTTTGTATAATTTTGAATATATTAAACAAATCTAAGTATAATACTTTAATTATGGGTCTCTAGATATTTTAAATAAATTATTTACTTATTATTTTATATAACAAGTAAGCCCAAGTCCAAGTCACCATTAATATACATGATCCTTTGTTAAATTTCATGTATGATCCATTCTTGGTTGCCTAGCATTCTTAAAATATTGCTAAATGATGATGGTGCATTTTTCTTCCTTGTCTTCTAGGCATTTTGATCTATTAGCATTAAAAATATGACTTATTCTTGGAGGGTGGTTGTTTAGATTTTCTTAAAAACTATTTTTCTATGCTAATGGAATGTTGAATGGAAAGATATTGTTATAGATAACCAATGAATATTGTAGACATAAGTGTCATAATGTTTGTATTGGATGCTATCTTTGAAAGCTAAAGATTGGTTTTTACAAGAGGACAACTAGTAAATGGGTTCTTTTTGCCTACACACTAGAGCACTTACTAAGATGAACTCTTGAGGCATTGTGCAACATAGAAGAGATAGGTCATTCTTATATTGTGATTGACTAAAAGGAAGAGGTCCATGGTTTATTATTGAAGATTGTTTGAGATACTTGGAGAATGGTAGTGAGAAATTTTGTTGATTCATGAGCACTTTAGGTTAAGTTGATGATTTGAAATAGATAGGAAATAAATATTAAATAAATGACTCAAATCAAGACAAAATAATTTGCTATTGGAAGTTTAAAACAATGTTACTAAAATATCAAAGAGACTATTCATTGCCACAGAATGAGAATGTGATGAAGAAGTTTGTAACGAAGAGGTTTGAGGTTTTGATTGTTAGTGTGAGGGGTCCCACATTGACTCAACCAACCAGCCACTCGCCCCCCCCAAAAAAAGTGTCACACTGCCAATGTAAGAGCCAGTATTAAAAGAAGACATGAACCAGAGGAACCCTGAACTGGAATGCTGCCAGCAAAGATGAATTGGGAGAGGTTGAGCACTGCATAAGGGAATTGATGGCATTGGTTCTCCTCGTTAAAGCAAATGTTCTCGCATAGAAGAAAAAAGATCAGAAACCATCTAAAATACCACTCTTTTCAAATTAGAGTATGAAAGGATGATTCTTTGAAAGCAAATCTGATTTAGTTTATCTGAAATAAAACATCCATCTTTCTAGCCTTAAACTCAGGCTGTGACAATATTCAATGTACATGATTATTTAAATGTGCAACGAAATTACACATAGCTCTGTCCCCTAGGAGGCCTTTAATAAACATTAAGGAATCTTGATCTTTCAGTTAATCAGTGAGCAAAATATTAAAAATGTCATTTGGAGCGGAAAACTTGGGACACTTGTTCAAGTTTAGTGAGATATCAACCTATGATAGTAAGTGATAATCCTGGCCAACATAAGGTATATTTTTGCCAAAAGAAAAAATTAAAAAAATTTCATCTACTTCACATTTGGGCTGCAACTCTTCCCAGTTGACAGCTTTCAAGCTGGCACTATACTTCTCTTTTGTGAATGGAAGCTCTTCCATGGAGGAGCCGTTACTGATCTCTGGTTTTGACAGAGGTTTACCTGAAGTTGGGGAGTTTCCTGCGGAAGATTTCACAACAATCCACTGACCATGAGGGCTTGTTATCCAATTAGTCCTGTTAGCAACATCTTCAAATTTACTAGCTGCGGCCAGTGCCATCACTCTGTCCCGGGGAGAAGGCCTTGGGCATTGTTCAACTGATGTATTCATCTCCTCATTGCATTGCCCAGCAGGGCTCGGGATGCTGAGTGATAAAAAGGGTGTAATCTACGGGTTCTTGTTCTTGTTTAACTGCCCGGATTCTACGGGTTCTTGTTCTTGGAGTGAGGTTATAAAGGCTCCGTGGGAAAAGGAGGAAATCCGCAGTGACACGCTGCGGTGTTTTTCCTTTTTTCTTTAGCAGCCGTCAAGTCTCTTGCCGACGATTTTGGGATGTAATGTTTGAATTTTTCTCTCGGCGACCGAGTAGTGTCAAAATACGTAAGCGCAATCGATTGCACAGATGACGCCCCTGCCATCCTCACAGCGCGCGAAAAATTTGCGCACATGTTTTTTTTAATCAAATTTTAATTAAGGGAAACGATAATTCCTTAAAGGTTTTTTAACATCCAGTATCAAATTCACTGATGGTCACTCTAAGATTAAAGCCAAGTATATTAATAACTCCTGATTTAGCAAAACTTCAAATCTACATATCACTAGATATGAATTGAACCCATATATAAAGAATAACAATTATGATACCTAACTACTATAGCTAGATCCATGCTATCCATATAATTTTGTAAAGGCGTTTGTTAAAGGGTTTTTTTTTTTTTTTTTTTTT
>SNQJ01S0022599.1:33112-55160 GCA_010110895.2 Picea sitchensis
CACTGTAATAGACTATATATGCCCCAAAATCATCAAAAATAAAGATGCACACAAACTTGATCCTCTATATAACTCATGTGAGTGATTATATGTTTAAAGTTGTTTGATGCTAACCTTCATGTGGTTTAGGTCCACAACTTAAACATCATCAAAACGGTGGTAAAGCAAACCTAAAAAGTAAGATTATTTCTGTTAGGCCCGAGACACATGGATCATCAAAACGATAGTCAATACCATAAAAAGTATAATGACATATGACGTTCTACTTAAGTAAATGGGAGGAAATGTGTCTACTTTTGGGATGACAAAGTGGTAGGTGGAAGGGAATAATGGATCTATCCTCATCTATTTGGTCTAATGGATCTCGTCTGGATCTGTTTGGACCAATGAGGGGCTTAAATTTAATGGAATGTGTTTATGAATGATGGAATGAGGGGCTTAAATCTACGGAATATGCCTATGAAGGATGGAACGAGGAGCTTAAATTTATGGAATATACCTATGAAGGATGGGAAGAGCATTTGTAGGATTAGAAGAGTATATTCTAAAGTGTTGTTAGGTATAACTCATGATAGGTAGAGATGACCAAAATAAAAGGTTAACCGTGAATACCTAATGTAACTAAATATCACAAGAATACATACCAAACACGAATATGATGCTAAAAGGATACTCAAGATCTAAATATTCTCCTAATGACCCTACTTTTGATTTGTTGGATTGTTTCATTTGTCAATCAATACCAAAGTGTCACAATCCATTTCATAATTTCTACGTGATGGAATTATCTATATATGTTATTCAATCAGGGTCATGATTTTCCTAGAAGGTAACTTAGGTTGAATGATTTTCTTATAGGGTAGTTATGACAACATTACATGTTGGAACTACATAGTGCTTTTAAATGCAAATGTTAATTATGGAATTGGAAGATTATTACATGTTGGAATTATATAGTGTTTTTAAATGCAAAAATTTGAAGATTATATGCTAAGGTGAAAACATATAGGATTAAAAAGAAAAAGTAAAACATATAAGATTAAAAAGAAAAAGTTAAAATTGCAAGAGAAGAATGAGGTTTATAGTGGAGAGGAGAAACCTTTAAAGGGAAGAAAGCTTTATGTTCGCCCTTGACCAAGTTTTGAGGATTCTTGGTCATGTTTGACCTACTTTTGGGACTTCGACAGACTGTCGAAGATGGAGTGCAAGTCGAAGCAAAGATCGTGGATCTCAACCCCTTTTTAGGGCTTTTTGGGTTTTGGTCTTATGTAATGGGAATGGGGATGTCGGCCCATGGGTTTACCCATGTTTAGGCCCATTTTGTAATGTATAAATAGAGAGCTAGACAATGTAGGAAGTAGTTCGATCTATGTGATCGAAGGAGGGACAAGTATGTGATGCTAAGTGCTAAGTGTTAATTGTTAAGTGCAAGTAGTAATTGTAATTGCTTTGTGCACACTGTGTGAGACTTGCAGAGCTAAGTGCAAGTGATTGTAAGAGACTATGGAAGGCTTTGTGCTATACTTTAGGGAAGGAGGATCTAGCGAGGTGCGCATATCTCCTGTCCTCTGCGAAGTAAGTTATCATAGCTCTGTGCATGTAGAAGATTGACAGAAAGAAATAAAGAAGAAGAGTTGGTGGACGTAGCCCCAGGGTGGGGGTGAACCACATATATCTTGCGTTGTGGTTGCTATGTGCTTTATGGTTGTTCTCTTGTCTATGTGATTGAATGCTTAGTGCACTGATGTATGCTTAGAAGTATCTAATATGGTAGCTTAGTGCTGAATAACATGGATGAGTGCTAGATCTGATCTATGTTTGAATGCTTAGTACTTGAATCTATTAGATCTGTATAAATACTGCGTTGATCTGTTGTTAGGGTTTAGCTACGCTGTAAACTAAGGCTCAATATTAACGAACTGTAACTGCTAAGTTCTTTGTTAAGGTGTTGTAATCACAGATCTGTGTCCCAGCTAAGGTTGCAGACATTGGAGTCCTACAACCACCCTTTCCTATACCTCGGGTGAGACTTCATCTGCTTCGCAGGTGTTGTTGAAAGGACTGGTAGTTAGGGTTTTGTTGGTGCGTTGTTGTAGCGTTGAACCCTGGGTCTGCCCCTGTGCCAACAAATGGTTCCGTTGCCAGGACCTGAAACTGTGATTACTGGGAACTGAAGGAAAGAAAGAAATCTATGCACATAGATTTGTTGCCTTAGTGTGCAGTATTCTACTTGAATTGTAAAGCTTTGTTCTAAGAAGAGAAGTTAGATCCGAAGAAAAGAGGTAAGATCTCAATGCTTTGTGCTCTGATAAAGGTAAGAATAGTGAAAAGTTTTAGATCTGGAAGCTTTGTGCTCTGATAAAGGTAAGAATAGTGAAAAGTTTTAGATCTGGAATATTTGTGCTCTGACTGAAAGTAAGATTAGTGGAAATTTTTGTTTCAAGAGTATGGATCTAGGTATGTTTGATAAATGTTATCCTAGTTTGAAAAATATGGCACAAATAGAAAAGAGAATGTTTGATATGAGTAGATATGGTAGAAATAATGAAAGATATGTTATTCATATGCATATAAAGAATGTTTGGATTAACAAATGGATGCAGGATCCTAGAAAGAATTTTTTGTAGGTTAGTGTGCAGTACAGGAAAGGTTGGGGATCATTTAAGAGAAAAAGAGGATTAACTCTTTGTTACAGTTGCAGAAGACCGAAAAATCTTGCTAAGGAATGCCCTGGAAGAAGACCTAGTTGTCTTTGTTGTAAATCTATGGACCATGAAGTTTTAGATTTCCCTAGAATGATTGCTAAGCTTGACATAATGAATATGAGACAAGAAAACCTTGAGGAAGGTCACAAAATTGAGACCATGGAAGAACCTCAGACAAAATTAAAGATTGTACTACTGCAAATGAAAGAAACCCTAAATGATCACAGAGATATCAACTTATCAGAGATATTCAAAGAAAAAAAATGCATAGAAGCAAGAATAGGAGACTTCGACATAGACTGTGTTCTGGATGAGGAAACATAGGTAAATGCCATGACAGAAAGAACTTGGGAAGCTTTAGGAAATCCTGGTACTATTCCTTCATTGGGAGGAATAAGATTATTTAGGGGAAAGTTGATAACCCTATGTGGAAGACTCACTCAGGTATCTATGAGTGCTCATGAAGCTTCGACAGAGGAAGATTTTGAGGTTGTTAGATTCATTGAGAACAATGCTCCATTTACTATGTTATTAGGAAAAACCCAGATTGAGAAAGATCAGACCAGAAGAAAAGAAGAGAAGGCCCTAGAACAGACAAAGTAGGAATTAAAATATTTCATGACTAGGAGGATAGCACACTTGATTGAAGAACAGGAGAACAGATCGAAGCTACTTAGAACCATAAAATTGGATCATGAAGTTGAAAGAACATAAGAAGATTCACAGACGAGTAAAACACCTACCCCAGATAGAGAAGCAATATTACTCTCTAATCCTATGAAAGAATCTCAACAAGATGCTATGCCAAAAGAAGACAAGAACCATAATGGAAAGAGGAATACCGAGACAAAGATCACCGGGAAGAAGGCTAGATAACTCAGTAAGAAGAGAGAAAAGGTTGAAAAGTTACAGAAGGGCCCAGAGGGAACTTTGCGAAAGGAAGATTTGCAAAATTGGAACTTTGCTGGGATATCAAAACAACGCCCCATGGAACTTCGCCATGGTGAAGCGATATGGCCATTGGAAGCATTATAACCGTTGGACCGATGTTCCAGAACGGTTAGAACAATAGTTATGACCAAAAATCTTGCCATTGGACTATTGGGACCATGCCGCAATGGACAAAACTGCATTGATGGAAAAATTCTTATCCATTGGAGAGATCCATTACATCGTGTCTACTTAGTCAGTCGACTGTTGCACTGAGAAAACTTTTGCGAATTGTATCATAACTAACAAGAGAACCCATTGCTACCGCGTTGTGCTTAGTAAGATCGACACCGATTCTATTGCTTTGAGCACTCATCCATCCACCCGAGTTTTTCGATCGAGAGAGTGCATGTCGGACGAGCTCATCGCTGTGGAGAAGTTAGTTGAGGAAGTTTTAATTGATATGATGGCCAAGAGAGTGATGTCCACAGGAATTCAAGCTTCATTGACATGGGGAGTGCAAGCCTCTCCATTGACTGCTTGTGGATTTGGACCATCCCGACTAGCAACATAGAAGAGAACCAAGCACGGAGATGATTTAGCAAACACGAAGTTAATCCCGACCATATTACCTGAATACATCCCATCTCTGGCTGACACGGTGAGTCGTGACAGTGTCCCGAGGGACTTTGATTACACCATGGTTACTGCGTACCTCCCGAAGGGGATACATGCAGTTAAAACGTAGCAAGATAAGATCACGACGTTGAAGTTCAACGGATTCAACCTAGGTGACCACAAGAATTAGAGAATGCTTTCTCCTTATAAGTATTTGACCAGGACGAAGGGGAAGAACTCGAAAATAATCCCCCATCCATGGACTATGAACCTTGCGTAGTCCACCCTCTTGAATGTGATGAAGATCCCACACTTTGGAAGGCACTAGGAGGTTAATGCCTGTGTTAAGATCCTGCTCTCATGTTACCATGGTGGATATCTATGGCTAGATAGACGCATCACAGTCGATCCGACGTTGATCCATAGGATCACTGGATTGACCATGCAAGGACCTGACCCGCAAGAATTCTACCCAGGGAAGGCTTCCGACCGTGCCCTGGCACAGAGAATTAAGGACACTTACAGTGATGTAGAAAATGGAATGCGAGGCTACAAGGTAACTTCCATCCAGAATGGCGCAGTGCGCCTGGCCTACCAGTTGATCGCAGGAAAGTAAGTGAGGAAGAACTGACCTAATCAATTCATAGAATTCGTTGTTGACCAAGCCGGGAAATGTGTAGAAGGACTCCAGATGAACTAGGTGAGGTACTTGGTCAACCAGCTAGAATTATACGGCCACAAAGCTCAGGATCAGGGCTATGAGTTCCACTTTAGTTGGCTCCTGATCCTCATTGCATTTACCGCTTGGGAAATCCCGGAAGGTGTGACCTTCCTGGACATTGATTCATTCAAGCCACTCGTTGCGAAGTTCACCATGCTTTGGTACTCGAGCGATATGGGAAAATAGTGGAAGTCGAATGCGGTCTTTCATATGTATTATCTCCAACTGAAGAGGTCTATCGAATCATTCCCTCTCATGATTCTGAACACCTTGCATCGGTTCTGACCCCTCATGAAGTTCCACGCAAATCGACACTTCATTTATATCACTGCATGCGCAGATGAGCACAAAGAAGAGCTTCAATCATACTACAATCTCAAAGAGGAGGGCCTTGAAGATATCACCAAATACTGGTCTGCAGAACTCCTCATCCCCACAAACCCCGCAGAAATGTTAGACCCTGAACTAATAGGAAACCCTGAGACCACTCATGAAGCAAAGGATCTTCCTAGACCCAACAGAACAAAGAAGACTGAAGAGGTCCAAAACTTGAGAAACACATAGGAAGGAATTGCTTCAGTATTACATGGACGAGGGGGTGATGACGAAGTAGAAGAGACAAATGGAAAAGAGAACCAGCAGAAGCAAGGCAAAGTAACACCGCCTAGGGACCCTGCTGATGAGGCTGATCCCTTGAAGAAAAGGAAGGTTTCTCCCACGAAACCCACTTCCTGAAATAAATCTACATCCACCTTGACTAAGATGCAGACTGTGCTCACTGTAGATGACTTTGAATTTATCATCACAACTGTAGAATATGCCTCACAGGACATCTTGCAGAAACATGAAGCTAAGCAGGAGGAGATGTATGATATAATCGAGGTTGAACTTAGAGGGGTAAAACAGGCCCTTCAATATAGCCACAGAGTATCCACTATGCCCCCACCATCAAAAGAACTTGATTTAGGAGATGAGCCTACCCAACTTTGCAAACTAGCTGATGCGATTGAAGCTTGCCTTCGTCGTGCACAGGAAGAAACCGAACATGCCACAGAGGCCCTAAAGCAAGTACAAAAAGTAGTCATAGAGCAACGTCGAGTTGCACAGCAAGAGAAGGACCTCCAAACTAAGTTTGAAGAAGAGAAAGCACAGATCCAGTAAGAGAAAGAGCAGTTTCTCGCAGATCAGGTGGGATTAAAAGAAGCAGTCAGCATAACACTTTTCTCTATGACAGGCTTAGAGAAAAAGGAGGAAGACCTAGTGGAACATCAAGTAGAGCAACTTTCAGAATCTATCTAATAGCTTCAAAAGAGAATCACAGACCTCGAGCTACGAACAATGCCAAGTACCCCGCAGGACGTGCAAGATCAAAGAGAAGCCACTGCCCGGAGTGTAGTCAAGAGGATCAAAGCATTCGCTATGGAATGCAAACAGCTAAGTGCTCGCAGTGCACAAAATTATGAGCGACTCATTGAAGATACTGAGATGAAGGTACTAGAGTCACAGCTCCAGGAGGCAAAGAAACAAGCAACAATAGTACATGCATAGTTGAAGCTCTTGTCAGTAGTTGAAAGGATGAAGTGATCCCAAGAACAACACACTGCTCAACAACATGTCCACACCATTAAGAGAAAAGTCATGGAAGTGACTCAAAGGCTCCAACCAGTCCAGGACGAACCTTGCCAACTGTTTGAGGAGATTGAAGGCTGAGGCGTAGAGTTGGAACAAGTAGTCGCTACAGTCGAACAATGTTTAGAGGGACCTGTCAATGAAGCAGTCATCCAAGAGTTCACTGAGCAGGAGGCCTTGGCACAACAATAGGTCGAAGTAGCTCGATCCAAGCTCGAGGATTTTGAAGCATAACTACCCAGACTAGAGTGAATTGGGATGAGTCACAGGTGAGTGTTGGGGGCCTGTTGGCCCTTGACCAAGTTTTGAGGATCCTTGGTCATGTTTGACCTACTTTTGGGACTTCAACAGGCTATTGAGGACGGAGCGTAAGTCGAAGCAGAGATCACGAATATCGACCTCTTTTTAGGGATTTTTTGGTTTTGGGCTTATGTAACGGGAATGGGGATGTCGGCCCATGGGTTTACCCATGTTTAGGACCATTTTTTAATGTATAAATAGAGAGCTAGGTGAAGTAGGAAGTAGTTCAATCTATGTGATCAAAGGAGGGACAATTATGTGATGCTAAGTGCTAAGTGTTAATTGCTAAGTGCAAGTAGTAATTGTAATTTCTTTGTGCATACTATGATTGCTAAGTGCAAGTAGTAATTGTAATTTCTTTGTGCATACTATGTGAGACTTGCAAATCTAAGTGCAAGTGATTGTAAGATACTGTGGAAGGCTTTGTGTTGTACTTCAGGGAAGGAGGATCTAGCGAGGTGCATAGATCTCTCGTCCTCCACAAAGTTAGATATCATGGCTTTATGCATGTAGAATATTGACAGAAAGAAATAAAGAATAAGAGTTGGTGGACATAGCCCCAGGGTGGGGGTGAACCACGTATATCTTGTGTTGTGGTTGCTATGTGCTTTATGGTTTTTCTCTCTTCTATGTGATTGAATGCTTAGTGCACTTATGTATTCTTAGAAGGATCTAATATGGTAGCTTAGTGCTGAATAATGTGGATGAATGCTAGATATTATCTATGTTTGAATGCTTAGTACTTGAATCTATTGGATCTGTATAAATACTGCGTTGATCTATTATTAGGGTTTAGCTACGCTRTAAACTAAGGCTAAATATTAACGAACTGTAACTGCTAAGTGATTTGTTAAGGTGTTGTAATCACATATCTATGTCCCAGCTAAGGTTGAAGACATTGGTGTCCTGCAACTACCCCTGCCTCTRCCTTGGGTGAGACTTCATCTGCTTCACAGGTGTTGCTGAAAGGGCCGGTAGTTAGGGTTTTGTTGGTGCGCTATTGTAGCATTGAACCCTGGGTCTGCCCCTGTGCCAACACTTCATTTTAACAAGATATATCTATATTATTGAAGGTGGTATATCATTAAATGCACAATGAGTATAGTATGTGATGCAACGATTACAATGAAGTACCACATAAATGGGCCAAATACTATAAAAAAAAAGATGAGGAAGGGAGCAGAGTTTCCATTGAACTGTTGAGGAACTAAGAGCCAAGGGAAAATGAGAACAATAAAAATGAATAAAGATAAAAGTTACTTATTAAAATATGGCTTTAATGTTCTCCCTGTTAGAATCTGATGGATGTTCTCGTTTAACCATAGACAATATCACTACTGTCACCCAACCATAGGACAAAGCCACCCTCGAGCACCTTAACCTTGATAGAGAATCATTCCGGAAGAAAACCCTATGCTAGATAGCCAAACAAAGGGTGACACACCTTTATCCAAGGATAACACACCAAGAAAGAGATGATTAGAGAGTCCAAACCATAACCAAGAGATAGTCCAAGCCAAAACCAAAATCTGCTAGCTGCAATGACAACTCTCCTCCAAAATTGTGCACAAACTGGCCAACTGCAGTGCACACAAGTGTTTCTTCTGTAGTTCTGAGAATGCCTGCCAGAATGAAGACTGACCTCCTGTATTTATACTAAATCTGGCAAACTGCCTGGGTCGACTTGCAGAGTTTCCATTGAACTGTTGAGGAACTAAGAGCCAAGGGAAAATGAGAACAATAAAAATGAATAAAGATAAAAGTTACTTATTAAAATATGGCTTTAATGTTCTCCCTGTTAGAATCTGATGGATGTTCTCGCTAACCATAGACAATATCACTCATTGTCACCCAACCATAAGCAAAAATTCCACCCCCAAGCACCCCCGAGCACCTTAACCTAAACAAAGAATCACTCCGGAAGAAAAACCTATGCTAGATAGCCAAACAAAGGGTGATACACCTTTATCCAAGGATAACACACCAAGAAAGAGATGATTAGAGTCCAAACCATAACCAAGAGATAGTCCAAGCCAAACCGAAATCTATCAGCTGCAGCAGCTACAATGACAACTCTCCTCCAAAATTGTGCACAACCGCTAACTGCAAGGCACACAAGTGTTTCTTCAGAAGTTCTCGAGAATGCCCGCCGTATCGAAGACTCCACTCTCCCAGATTTATACTCAACTGCAAACTACCGGGGTCAATTTTCTTTTCATTTTAGGTGCCTATTTACTTAGTATATAATATTTTCTTTTAGCCGACTTCTTCTCTCTTGGAGGCTAATAACCCAATAAAAATTATCCTCTCGAGTCGACTTGTATTCTAGGGTTATTACTCACTCAATTAGGGTTTCTCTTGCTTCCAAATATTCTATTCTCGCCGTTTACACGGAGGTAAATACCTCCAGAAGCTACTATAATATCAACACTCCTCCTAGCTGGGAGGTATTGAAGGTAATGGTCTTGAGTACAAACACACCATTCAACCCTGAGAATCAACATAGTCATATAGACTATGTCATCACTAGATCAATGAGCACCATCATCACTATCAAGGTCATCAACTCCATCATCTCTCAAACTATACCCATTTGAATAATCAACATGATACCGATAAGCCACCACCCACGTGAGTGACAATAAATAACCATTCTTTCACAGTGGACCATATATGTCCTAGAAGAGTAAATTTCCTAGACCATTTTCCTCCCGGAATATTCTATCCATTGATCATCCATCTAGTTGATTAAACATTTTCCAACACTATTGATAATCTTCAAGGTACTAGGAACAATGTTATTCAATAGAACACAACTGTTTATACATAGTAGTACACAACTACTATCCAGTCGTATACAACCACTCCTAGTTGTAATATCAGATACTTTGATCGCTGGATATATATTCTAACAACTGGAACACATCCACCACAATAGTATACATCTACTGAGACATATAGTCTCCATAACACTCATATCATCCATATCAACCGCATAAAAAAATGTTAAGTGATATAACTGAAATATCTAGGCTATTCTTCCACTCACATCCGTGGAGATTTGGAAGAACATCTACCCTCAGATAAATGATGAGCTATCTAGATTATTCTTCTCAAGCAAGGAAGAATAAATGTCCCAATTTATGAACTCGACCACTCTCCTATCTGGGCCATTCCTCCGAACTAAACAAAGTGCAACCCCAAAGAGAATGAATCTGCCCTAGGGAATGCCCCCTCCTGATTGTTGAACCTCAACCATTCACCTATCTCGCCATTCTCCGGGATAATAAACAAAGTGCAGCCTTAGAGAGAATGAATCGCTTAGGAATGATCGTCCTGACTATTTCCAGTTGAAATGATTGTCCTGCGACCAGTCCCTTCCAAATGTACTATTCTTCAAACCGCCAGCCAACTGAACTTTGAAAGAATGACTATCCAATGAGGTGACTCCGCCTTTTCTTGACCACTACTAAGAGTTACTGCCAAGAAGAGAGTCTCCGTTGTTTTAGACCATTCCCCATGTTAACCATACAAGGGGAATCGATGTTCTATGGTACGTCATCAATTCATCAAACCATTTTCATTATGAAATGATCGTTTCGATATGGACCATTTTCCTAACTGAAAAATGTTTGTCCGGCCGAATTCTCAAACCAATTTCAAAATTGGAAAGGAATTGCTCATCCTAGACCATTTTTTTTTGAACTGAAATGACTATCCATAAATCAATAAAACATCAATTCTCCCTCCCAACCTGGGAGTCATCTCTCCTTTTTCAATAAGGAATTTCTTCCACGACGTTTTGAGTACACATAATAATTTTCTTTTCATTTTGGACAGGTTTTTAGCCCAAAACATCTTCTTTATCTCAGCCCATATGAGATATATATTATGAACCACTTTCTTTATGACTCTTCATCACGGGAATGTAATTGTTGATCTCAATGTATTTTGGTCTCTCTGGAACACTGGTTTTCTGAAAGTCTTCATATAGATCTGATTATTATAGTATATCATTGTTGGATTCACTTTTTTTTCCTACTAGCTCATAACATCGTGGCAAGGGTCAAACCGAAACATATCCAAGTGTGGTACTTCTTTTGCCATCATGAGAGCTTTGTCATGGATTGACAATCCATCATCCTTAAGTTCTAAGTAACCATTCTCATACAATATCTTTGTTATAGAAGTTTTTCTATCACGCTCATGCACTGGAGGTTCTCCTACCGTCGCCTTCTTCCATCTACACAAAGGTCTCTTCTCTCAGTATACCTCAAGCCTTGATGTTGTTCCACATAATGCTCTTGTTCAATTATTCGAGAACGCCTTTTCATTCATCCGACAAACCCAAACCATGGATATTGTACGACATAATGGCCTTCATGCAAAGGTATGTCTTTTTACTAGAACAAGCTATCATCATATTTTTCTCCCTCCATTTGGGAGAACATCTAGTTCTAGATCTCGCAATGCTTTCATTTGTAAGACTTCCATACACTGTTCTTCATCACAACCGGGCTTCCTCTTCTTGATTTCTTTAGTGAGTTCATATCACTGGTAGTCTTGTGGTTCTTGATACAATGAGTGGTTGTTTTGGCTTTTCTTCTTCTTGGAATCTTCATGTTCTTCTTCATGTTTCTCTTGTTCTTGGGTCCATGGATTTTTCGATAGATTCCATGCCCCAAAGATTCCACTCCCTTTCTTTCATCATAGGATCATGGATGTGGATGACAACCAAGGATACTTTCTTTATAGTTTATTTTTCTCAAGAAGGCTTCTTCTAAAGTCAAACCGAACACTTATCAAGCCATATCAAAGCACGCATGGATGGATGGAGAATCCATCATTTCTTTGAATGGATCATAGATTAGTCTCCTAATCCTTGCTTCATGTAAGGAATGCATGCCTTCTTTGGAAATATATAATTGGCTCTCCATCTAACAGAGTCCACACTTCCATATGCATCCTTATTTCCTTCAGTAAGGTGTCACAAGTATTTCCACTTCTGGATTGTTGACTTCTTTCTATCTTTACTTCTCTAGGTTTCTTCTACATTGATTATGATCTCGGCTTATCTTGCAGATCTTACTTATTTAATAACTTCCATATGAATTGTTACCATGGGTTGTCGATGTACTTCATCCTTTCACATGGATTTCTCGACTTGTAGCTCATAGTGATATAACCTTATCTTGTTGTTCTTCCATAAGTATAGTTTCTCTTGAAAACATATTATCTTCTAGGAAATAAATATGCAAGATATGTATAGAAAACATGATATGTACAAGAACTATGAAGAATATTGTTACCTTGTCTTAGAAGAAGAAGTTTGTTTTGTCCTTCTTGGCTTTGTTTGAGGTTTCCCTTTCTTCTCTAACCCGATGCTTAGTGTTTTTCCTTCCTTTCTTTAACTCGTGACAATGATTCTTGTAGTGACCATACTTTCACAATTGAAGTATTGTATTCTTGACATTTGGTTTCTTCCTGGAGCCAAAATTATTTTTATTCCTGAAATCTTGAACCTTTATCAGAAGGCTTTGATCATCATAATTTTGGGGTTTCTTTTAATCGGTTTCTCTTTTGCACTGATCCTTGATTCTTCTTGTGCAAAACAAGTCCAAAGTTCTTCAAATGTAGGATACTCCTTCCTTGTGTTCATGCTTGCGGCAAATGCATCCCATGTCTTGGGAAGACCATTGAGTACTATGTTTACCAGTTCCTTCTTTGAAATGATCTTTTCAATAGCTTGTAGTTGATCTCTTAACTGAGATATTATCACAAAGTATGATGTTATGCTGTCATCATCATTCATATTCATGTCACAGAGCTCATTCTTCAGACTCATTACTTGTCCAATGTTTCTGACTGAGAAGAGGTTTGTTAGGGAATCATACATCTTCTTGGATGAGTCAAGATGGGAGATGTAGGGTATCAAGTGGTCTTTTATATAATCCACTATGATACTCATGGCATTGATGTTATTTTCTTTGAAATTCTCCAAAACTGCAACGTTCCGAGGTTCCTTCTCTTTTCCTTCTTCAAACTCTAGTTCCACGATCTTTCCTTTCACGTTATCCAACACTTTATTCTTGGCAAGGATGAGATCAATCCTTGTCTTCCATTTTCTGAAGTTAGAAGCCCCATCTAACTTGTTTTCTGACTTCATAGAGTAAGTCATGGTTTCCTTGACTTCGTCAACCCTAGATTTGACCAAAAACTCAACCTTGATGTCTTAGCTTGCTGAGAGTACTAGGAGATGCACTAGGCTAGGGCACACTATTTTATCCGAAAATTAGGTCAATCCCTTCACTTAAGGTGCCTCAATGAGAGGATTAGGGTTTCTGCAACTGCACCTGCTAGTAACCCTAGCGACAGTGCTTTGGTAACTGCGCTTGCTAGAAACCCTAGTGACAGTTCTTGAACGAGATTAGTATCCTTATGGCTATGCTCCCTTCCAGTGGTTAGAATAAATGAAGGAGGTGTGGGACCATAACCTATTAGAATCTAATGGATGTGCTCGTTTAACCATAGACAATATCACTATTGTCACCCAACCATAGGCCAGCACCCCCGAGCACCTTAAACTTGACAGAGAATCATTCCAGAAGCAAACCCTAGGCTAGATATCCAAACAAAGGGTGACACACCTTTATTCGAGGATATCACACCAAGAAAGAGTTGATAAGATATTCCAAACCATAACCAAGAGATAGTCCAAGCCAAAACCAAAATCTGCTAGCTGCAGCAGCTGCAATGACAGCTCTCCTCCAAACTTACACACAAACTGGCCAACTGTAGTGCGCACAAGTGTTGCTTTTGTAGTTCTGAGAATGCCTGCCAGAATGAAGACTGGCCTCTTGTATTTATATTAAATCTGGCAAACTGCCTGGGCCAACTTCTCATTCCGGGTGCCTATTTACTTAGTATATAATATTTTCTTTCGCCAACTTCTTCTCTTAAAAGGATAATAACCTAATACAAGTTATCCTCTTGAGCTGACTTGTCTTCTAGGGTTATTAGTCAACTAATTAGGGTTTCTTCTTGCTTCCAAAAATATTCTATTCTCGTCAAGTTTACATGTGGAGGTAAATACCTCCCGCAACTACCATAATATCAACACTCCCGGGGTTAGTTCTTTTTAATGTGAACATTGATGATGTGTTAAGGTTCCTTTACAATGAAAGCTTGAAATAATGTTGCAATATTTCAACACTAGGAATTAGTTTAAAGCTAATTGGGTTTAATGTGATTTTAAGGCTTGTGTTTTTTTAGTGTGCTCCTTTAGTGTTATTTTGTATTTAAATAATTCAACACTAACAATCATGAGTGATTTGATGGTTCAACATCTCTTGATTATAATGACACTTGATCCATGGCTTTCACCAAATTGGTCCAAGATCTCTATTTAAATAATATGGTGGATAATTTGTTAAAGATTGATTGATATGATATATGTTTTGATATAAACTTTTTTTAACATTAATAAGTTTCCTTTGGTGTTGTGGGATACTAAATAGATCTATGTCCTAATTAACCTATGAAATTTAGATAGAGACTTAGTGAAACCAAAGCCAAGGGGAGAGAGAGGAAGGAACACACATGGAAAAATAAGGACTAATAATAATTGTTGAATACCCCAACAAGAGTTGAGCTTCCTGCTACATTCCAAACCATTAAGATCCTTCGTATGATGCACCTAGAAAAATGTCCTAAAAAAATGAAAGATATGTACAAAACACACTAAATATATCAAATCAATAATGAAACTATATATATATATATGTGTGTGTGTGTGTGTGTGTGTGTGTGTGTGTGTGTGTCCAAGTAGGTCTCTGATGGGGGATGCGGCTAGGGGAATCCCTAGCCACAGACCCCCGATTTGAAGCTTTGTTTCTACTCATGGAGGTCTTTCTGTTAAGATGAAGACCCCCGATCTAAAGTGATCCGTCTACGCGTGGTGCTTCTATTGTTTGTTGGTTATCGTCCTATCTCCTAGGTGCAACTTTGTTGTGTCTTAGCCCCCTGATCTGATGCATTGGGTCTGCATGTGGTATATGTTGTGATCATTGGTGGCCATGCTCTCTCCTGGGTGCGGCTTTGGCGTGTCTCTAGTGTGGATTGTTTTGTGTTGGATGAGTCTAGTTCCACTTTATGATGTTTGGGTTTTGTGGAGCCTCATTTCCTGTGATCGACATGTCTTCTACATGGATCTGGGGTTGGTTTTCTTTGCTTGGATCTTCTTCTCTGGTGGCCTGAGGTTTTTTTTATTGAGTCCTTCCTTCTTACAGTCGGTTTTTTCTCTGTGGGGGACCCCTCTCTTTTGGTAGATGTCTTTGTTGTCTCCTTTTGATCACCCTATATTGTTTGGGGGCATTTTTTAGGGTAAGGTGTATACCCTCTGCTACGAGGTCCTAGTTTAAAATATATGGATGTCGAGTTCTGAATTTTTGATGTCGGGATTCGGGGTTTTGGTTCCTATCTTTTTCGAGAGAAATGTATGCCGCTCTGACCTAGTTTGTCCCGCTTCAAGTTTTTGTTTGGAGGATTTCAATGATGTTTGATCTCAACAATGTTTTTTTGGGGTTTTCCCACTCATGTTTGCAGTTCCTCTTTCTGGTGATGTTGGTTTGTTCAGGGTTTGATGTATGCTCAGATCAAGGTCTTTCTGGAGGGTGTCGGTGACTCACTCTTCCTCACATAAATTGAGGGGTTTTGGATAGAGCTTTGAGGTCATTGAGTCATTGTAATACCCCCAAGATGAACCCCAATTGTAAATATACATATGTTTTATAGGTTGGTGAGCTAGGATATTATGGGTGAGAGTGCTTGTGTGATTTTGAGGCTGAAGAGCCTAGATTCAAAAAGGCCAGTGAGCCTATCATTGTAATGTGTAATCATTCATATTATTAATACAATACATCACTGTTGCTGACTAATTTAGATGAAAGAGTATGGGGGGCTAGGACTCCACGAGAGGGAAAGGCGGATAAGGGCTTAGGAAAAAAGGCGCTAAGACAAGGGAATAATATATAATATTATTCCTAAAGTCCTAAGTCTTATAATATTATGTTATCCTAAGTTCCTAAAAGTTTGGGGAGCAAATTATAGGTGGGGAACATGTTAATTAATGAAATTCTCATCCATTCATTCCATTCTTTCTTGGCCATTCATTATCGATCATGCATGGAGAATGTCCATCATTATACCATTATTGGAGATTAGATCTATGGAGCTTAGAGTACCCTATAAATCCTTGGTGGTATGGGTTGAAGAAGTAGGTTTTCATGCCTGTAAGAATTCTCTTTGGGTGAGATAACTATTGAGTGGGTGTTGCAATTTTATTAAACTCATCAATATCAAGATTCTCAAGAAATGATCAAAAGAGACTGTACACCAATACATGATTCTTGCCCCCCCCAAAAATCATGCAATTTCGCTACTTCAAATGCAAGGATGCCCCCAATATAATACAAAGCAATAAATCATTTTTTTTGTTTCAAAGATAGCTAAAAGCAATAGCAAATCTCTATAAAACAAAGCAACCCAAACAAATTTTCTCTTTTAACACAAACTATTCAATAAAAGAAAATGTTCTTTCACCAAACAATTCTAAAGAAAAAATAATGCTTTGTAACTGAAAGACACTCAAACCAAGAGACAAAATCTTTGAAAAGAAAACAAAGAAAAGATGGCTAAAATCATCTCAAAAACTGTTAAGCAGACTACAAACAGATCATAATCAAACCCAACATTTCACCCCAAAACCAAATCCAAGATCTGGGTAAGGAAAAACCATCAAAAATAAAAAATTTCACAATCATCACAGGCTGTCAGACTAACACAATGCGGAAATCCCTGATTTCCGCAGGCCAAAGAACCAATACAATGAGGAAACGCCGCACTATGTCAAAAAGGTAGGGTGTGGAAATCAAATATCATCGCACTATCCCTCAAAGCAGGGTGTGGAAATCAAAGTAAAAATTAAAAAATTAAAAAGTAAGAAGGTTTTTCCAGTGAACTTAAACAATCAAATAGTCAATTTAGATCTCCTAGTGACCCAGAAAATAGAATCCAGGAAATCAAAGCAAGAAAACAAGACAAACTAAGAAAACATTCTGTTCCCCAGTATGGTCACCAATTTTGTTATTGGCTAATTGTTAAGTGTGGACACAATTCAATCCCCCTAGCTTCACTACAAAACTAGAAAAAAACAAGACAGTACACTACTCTTTCCTTATATTTAAATCATCAAATGAGAAATGGATCTAGAACATACCTTTTAAATATCGAAGATTCAACTTCGCCAATGCAATCCAAGCTCCATCGTGGGGTTTATGAGAAATATCTGCAAATAGCAACAAGCCAACGAAGACAAGAATAACATAGTCTATTTGATATGAAACTATGTACATGATCAAGGAATCATACAATATGAACAAATAACATTCATATAGGAAAGAAACGTATATCTCTATTAAATAATGTTGAAGAAAGATACAACCAAATGCCTTGATGTCGTCAGGTTCCTTCCAACAATTCCTTGCTTCCCACACACTTCTAATCCATGGATTCTGAGACTGTAGATCTGATAGTTGTTCACAATCTATCTTGACAAAGAAAATCTCAAAGCCAACATACAAACTCCAAAAACTCCAAGCTACAAAAATCAATAACAAGCCAATCTAACTTTCTCCATGAGAGCTCCTCTCCTTTTATAAGCTGAAGAGGATAAGGTGAGGAGGTTAGGATGATCCCACTAAATCATGAAAGTGAGTAAGATCCAAATCGTTCAGAGGCCACCTCACCATAGAAGCTTCTCCTTCTAGAAGCATCGAGAAGACACTTTTTTTTCCCCATGTACAGGAATTTCCACACCCTAGCTATAGAGCAACCTGCAGAAACTCCGCAACCTAGCTATAGAGCAAGGTGTGGAAATTGAGAATTTCCTCACCCCGTGTATAGAGCAGCTTGCGGAAATCCTCTTTAATAGGGTTTTTACAAAGGAAAATACAACTTCTTCTTTCAAGGAAAGTCCTTCTCCCTTCTGTCTTTAGAAATTCAGGCCACTGACCCCTCTGAAGGAAACAAATAGGTTTACATCATTAATGGTCATAAGGGCGATGAAAATAATTTGTAACAACTAGTACCTATATGACTTTAGTGATCATGGGAGATCAGATTGTACTCCATTGTATACAAGTATCTTCAGATTGATTTTGAGACTGGTATCCATTGGGCCTTGTTCATGACTATGATAGCCTATGGCATGTGTCTACTTTGTATTACGTATTCATGGACATGAACAACTATTTGGTATATTTCCACATGGATATGCAGTGTAATTTAAATTGGAATCCATGTGTACAAATTCATTATGGACTATAATATTCTCATGAGCAACTAGCACTTCCATCTGAGTCTCTATTAATCTTCTTCTGGGAATTATAATGTATTTCGTCCATCGTAGATACTCCTTTGACCTCACACATTTGGGGGCATTTGTTATGGGAAATTTTTCCTCACCCCATGCAACTTGCTTCGATGGCCTTTCCATTTCCCTATGCAGATTTGAAGTCCCTTCTTGTACCTTCCAGAGCCAAAAAATCATATTTTTCCACATATACACGCCCTACTAGTTAGAAAGCATGTGTATATGCAGGTTTCTCCATTACAGCCCATGTACATTGGGTTTGGTGCTCAAAATAAAAAATTGTGTTGGGTTTCCATGTCACATCACGAGATCCATGATCCTTGACCTTCCATATACTGGAGACGTTTTGAATTGGCCCTTCAGTTCCATTTGAAGGCTATAAATTGGGCCATATCCAATCCATGGAGGAGGGTAGAATTCAACTTTTGAGAGAAAATATACTCTAGAGAAATTTCACTTCACATTGAGTCTGCATCCCTTTATCCTTGAAAGTCTGAACACATTGTCCATCCCCCAATCTCCTCCTTCTTTGATGGAGAACCTCATTGTCTCCTTTATATGAGTTTTCCTTTGGTGGAGGATTGAAATGGTGGAGGCCCAGCTTGAGGGACTTAGTTTCTCGGTTCCAATGTGTGTCAGTACAGAAGTTTGTCACATATGTACTTATGTTGATTATTTTAATAGAAATACTCTTTTCTCGTCCATTTGATATCTTGCAAATATTTGTATTATTATTCCATGGGTGTATTTATCATGAACGCCAATGGAATATGTTATTTTATATACTAACATTATATATTATCACCATATGCTTGTGTATCTTGGTGGTTTAGGAGAAGATGAAGGTATAAATCTTTGAGTTGTGTGCTCAACGATGGTCTTCATTGAATGTTCGGACGAGGTAGGCTCTTGATCTTATCTTGTTAGCATTTCATTTATATATCATACTTGGGATTAGAGTTTATTTATGTGTGTCATTCTGTCTGTTGTGGTTTACCCCATGACATAGAGCGATTTTCTTCGTAACAATATGTATATGTATATATATGTGTGTTGTTGGTTGTGGAGCTTGATTATCTTCCTGATTCAGAGGTCCTTGCTTTCAGTCGTGTTTATACCCCATGAAGACTTTAAACCCCAAAAGTATGTACATTCTTCCACGTGGGGGAGTGCATAGGGGGGGTACCCCCTCTGCGGAGTCTGGGGGGGCTATCCCCTCGACTGAGGGTTCGGGGGTAGCGTCCCCTGATGGGGGTTTGGGGGCGAAGCCCCCAAAGGACAAATTGCCTTGTAAATGTATATTGTAATTTCATTGTAGATCTGGACCGTTCATTATAAGGTCACATATCTAATGGTATAAATTATGTTAGGGTTTTTTTCCCTAGAAGGAAACTCTCTGTTATGATGGAAATTTATTGCGGCTATGCATTATGGCGAGTATTGTATTCTGAGAGAGGAGACTGTGAGGGAAAGGAGAGGAAGTTACAACTGGTTTTGCTGTAGGTTGTATCCCTTCATTTGATGGATAATAATAAACGAAGGACTTGACAATTTATCTAGTGGATGTAGCCCACACTGGGTGAACCACGTAAACTTGTGTCTCTATTGTATTATGTATATTCTGTGTTTTGTTTCCGCATTTTCTTTATTTTATTACTCTGCGGTCCTATTTATCTAACAACTAGTATCAAAGCAAAAGGTAACTCGCAGGAAAGAGGGTTCCTGGTTCGAGTGGGAGCAATGTCGGAAGATGGAAAGTTTAGGGTCGATAAATTTAACGAACAAAAATACCAGTTATGGAAGATGCAGATGGAAGATTATTTATATCAAAAGGATCTAGTCCTACCATTAGGCGGAGTAGAAAAGAAGCTGATGGCCATGAAGGACAAAGAATGGGAGATTCCTGACAGAAAGGCTCTAGGAACGATATGGCTGAGCTTGGTAGCGTCAATGGCTTTCAACATTTCGAAAGAAAAGACAACGAAGGATATGATGGACACGTTGGATAAACTGTATGAAAAACCCTTGGTGTCTAATAAGGTATCTCTAATGAAGAGATTATTTAATATGAAGATGTCAGAAGGTGGGTCTATTGCAGATCATTTAAATGAATTTAATACGATTACTAATCAACTAAGTTATGTAAAAGTGGACTTTGATGATGAGGTTAGGGCTCTTCTAATCTTGTGATCATTTCCAGAAAGATGGAATGACTTGGTCATGACTGTAAGTAACTCTGTCTCTGGTTCAAAACTTTAAAATTTGATGATGTTGTTGGTGTTATCCTTAGTGATGAAATGTGACGGAAAAGCACAGGTGAGACATCACGTAATGCATTGAACATGGAGAACAGGGGAAGACAAAATGATAGAAGAAAGGGCTTAGGGAACCGCAAGAATTCTAGGAAGGGAAGATCCAAATCCAAACTTGGAAAGATAAAGTGCTGGAATTGTGGGAAGAAAGGACATCTGAAGAAAGACTGCAGAGCTCCAAAGAAACAAAGAGATGGGAAACATGAGAGAAATCAGGAGGCAAATGTAACAGGTGAAGTGTTACAAGATGATTTGATTCTTTCTGTAGATAATATTTTTGAGTCTTAGGTAGTAGATTCAAGGGCTTCATTTAATGCCACACCCCATAGGAAACATTTTCTAGATTATGTTCAAGGTGATTTTGGACAGGTTCATTTGGGTGATGATGCACCATGAAAAATTGTTGGAATGGGAAAGGTAAAAATAAAGAAGCGCAATGGAAACCAATGGTTGTTGAAAGAGGTAAGAAATGTTCCAAATTTAAGGAAAAATCTAATTTCAATAGGGAAGTTGGCAAGTGAAGGTTGTATATCCATATTTACAGATAATACGTAGAAGGTCATCAAAGGATCATTGGTGATAGCAAAAGGAGAGAAGGTAGGTACATTGTATTTATGTACGGGTAATACTGAATCTTCTATATCTTTAGCTTCTACAGGAGTGGATACAACACTATGGAATCATAGGCTGGGGCACATGAGTAAGAAGGGAATGCAGATACTTCACAAAAGAAATTTGCTGCTAGATCTTAAACAAATTGATTTAGACTTCTGTGAGCATTGTGTTTATGGAATATAGAAGAGGGTCATATTTCTTAGAGTCGGAAAAGAAAAGAAGAATGAAAGGTTAGAGCTTGTGCATACAGATGTATGGGGACCAGATTAGGTATCATCTCTTGGTGGCTCTTGTTATTATGTTACTTTTATTGATGATGCAACTAGAAAAACTTGGGTTTATTGCATTTGAAAAAAAATTGATGTTTTTGATACTTTTAAGAAATGGAAAGATTTAGTTGAGAATGAGACAGGAAAAAGTTTGAAGTGTCTCAAATAAGATAATGGAGGTGAATATTGTAACAAGGAGTTTGATGATTACTTTTCATACCATTGGATTCATAGAAAGAAGACAGTTCCAAGAACACCACAATAAAATGGTGTGTCAGAAAGGATGAACATGACAATCATGGAGCGTGCAAGGAGTATGAGATTGCATGCCGGTTTGTCCTTACAGTTATGGGAAAATGTTGTAGATACTACTGTTTACTTAATAAACAGAGGACCTTCAATCTCTTTGGATGGTAGAATTCCAAAGGAGGAATGGACAAGAAAAAAGGTAAACTATTCTTTTTTGAAAACTTTCGGTTGTGAAGCATTTGTCCATATTGATAAAGAAAATAGAACGA
>SNQJ01S0022599.1:83814-126170 GCA_010110895.2 Picea sitchensis
AATCAAAGTTTATAAAACATTGTGACAAGAGATTTCATAAAATCGATAAGCCAAGAGCTTGTATTAGTAAGGATCACATCATATAAAAATCAAAATCAACCATGACCCCTATATAATCAAGTATAAACCATAAATTTATATGCTCAATACCTTATCAATCAAATAAAAGTCAAGTTGCGCAATCAAAGCAAGAACGTTATAGTTTGAAAAATCTTTCAGCCACATAATAATAAACCAAAGGTAAGTGCCTTTCAGAACATCAATGAAAGACTATGACAGTTCAAACAACGATGGAGGGGTTTTCACGCTTTTAGTCGTGAAAAATAAATCGAAACTAATTTGCAAGTGTCGCATGAAATGAAAATATCGTCTATTTTCAAAAATGCGATGAAAATTTGATGTTCAGGAGACATAGGTGTAGGCAACTTTTAAGGAAATGGAAAAAATTGAATTGGCTGCCAACACAACTGTAATAATGTAGTCTAAAATTTCTCTGATTATTTTTCTTTATGACTCTCTAACATGCCCTTCGTCTCTTGACTCTCTTTGTATTTTTTTTGTCTTATGTTCATTCGTTCAACTTTAGCAATCATCTTTGGAAAATCCTAAACCTCATGACCAACAATCTTACAATAACGACAAATAGGACCTGCGCTAGGGAATTCCTTAGCAAGATGTCCTGGTCTTCTACAGTTATAACAAAAATTTAATCCTCTTTTTTTTTTAAATGTTCCCCAACCTCTTCTATACTGCACATTTCCCCTAGGATCATAGTGGTGGACCTGTAATCTGTAAAAATTCTTTCTAGGTTCTTGCATCCATTTATTAGTTCAATAACTCTTTCTATGCATAGGAATACCATATCTTTCTTCATTTCCATTAAATTTACTCAAATCAACTCTTTCTTTCAACTGTGCCCTAGCCTTCAGACTAGGACATAATGTATTAAACATACTTAGGTTCATGTTTTCAAAAAAAAACATTTCACTTATCTTACTCTTTGTCAAAGCACAATGCTTTACCTCTTTTCGGATCTTACCTATTTCTTCAGATTAGATTTCTTTCTTAGCACAAAGATTCGCAAGTCAAGTAGAGTATTGCACACTTCAGTAGTATATCTACACACATAGCTTCTCTTTTTCTTTACTTCAGTTCCCAACAATCACAGTTTCAGGTCCTGACAACGGAACCATTTGTTGGCATAGGGGCAGACCTAGGGTTCAATGCTTAACAATGAACCAACAAAACCCCGACTACCATCCCTTTTGGAAACACCTGCAAATCAGGCAAAGTCTCACCCGAGGTAGAAGTAGGGGGGCTTAAAGGATGCAGGTGTCTGTAACCAGGTTGGGACACAGATCTGTGATCATAACACTTCGCATAGTATTATGTTAACACTTAGGGAGTTACACAAATTAGTTCATTAACCTTATTAACATCACAGATCATACCGAAGGATAGATCTAGCGCAGTAACAACAAATATTAGCACTGTGAATTAGATCTAGTATTTTAACATAAGAAAAGCATTAAAGAAGCATATACATATCCATTACATATCTAATCTAAGCAATAAGCAAAAAATAATAGAGATAATCATTGCACAAAGAAAACCATAAGATGCCAGATGTACGTGGTTCACCCCAGTGTAGGGCTATGTCCACCAACGACTTTGCGTCTTTATTATTCGTCAATCTCTTACATTCAGTTACTCATGTGCACTAAGCCACAGAGTCGATCTTTGCACCACACAGGAGATCTTCACACCAAATCCTCCTTCCAAAAACGAGATCAAGGCATCGATCTAACTCTCTATCAAGAAAAAAGACTTGATGCACATACATTCTTTTTCACAAAGAAACTCGAACTACTTGTAATTATCTAGCTCCAACACTCTACYTTTACAATACAGTCTTCTTTATTTACACGTTTACAAATCCTTACAATAAGGCATAAACATGGGAAAACCCCATGGGCCGACATCCCATAACCCATTACAAAAACCCTAAAGAACCCCTTATTGGGTCCACATAGCCAGCAAAATAAGTGAGATCTGCGACCTCAACTTTTCTTGGGGGATCCTTCCTTGACCAAAGTGTCGAAGTCCAAAAGTGGGACAACTCTGACCAATGTTTCCTCAAAACTTGTTCAAGGGACAACAATATATTAGCCTCCTTTGAGAAGAAGAGTTGATGAGAAAATCTAGATGACTCTCATGTGTAATGCAGTGGGAAAGAAGATCTGTTGAGTGGACATGTATGTGGATGAGCACAAGTGAACGCTATCCTCGTGGTTGAGCACTAGTGAGGAAGTGGTTCTTCTGTGTAATGCAGTGAGCTAGAGATATGGACATCCCTATAGATGTGCCTCTAGTGGATGAGCACTAGTGGGTGTATAATATCTCTTGCTATATTTTTCAAGAGTCAGACCTTCCTATAACCCTAATTGTAATGTAAAGGGTACAGATCGGCCCCACCTTAATGTGATTAACAATAAATGTAAAAGACAATTAATTTGGTTAATATTAATTATAATGTGACTGAGAAGGTTGGCCCTGTTGTGAAAATATACACTTCTATTGATAGGACAAGTATAATACAAGTAAAGGTAGATTCCCCATTGTGGAATCGTATCTCTCACATGAGTTTGGAAATTTCAGCAGGTACATCTTCTTGGGAAAAGTGTACACCTCTCTTGGGCATTAGTCTTCTAGGGTTTTAGAACCCTCTTGTGTGCTAGGTATTATTGGTGGTGAAGTTATTTCTCTTGAAGAATATATCAAAGGATTTGGATGGGTTTTCTTCCCTAGTTGAGAAGGGTTTCCCAGGATACTTCTTGTGTTCTTGTGCATAATGCTTCTTCTTGTGATCTTGGTTGTTGCAACATTATTGTTTATGGCTAAGACAAATGAAAAATTGGAATGAACTAAATGCTTAACCTATATTATTGAAAAATAAACATGGTATTAGAGCATAGGTCTTGAATATCCCACTGCACAAACATTTTCTAGCCATCCTCTCTCACTTATGTAGAAATCGTACGAACCTCCTAGGGTTTCCAGAAAATCCGTACAACCTACTCTTCTGAGGGTTTTCAACACTTAAAAATTGGACGTTGGGGATAAAAATGAAATAGGTGTGTACGACATTCTTCAACGCACCTCCAACAAGTCTCATATTGCATTTCTGAGCATTTTGATTGTTTGGCCCTAGGGTTTCGCCAATTTCTGCAGAAAATTTTAGAATTGTGTTTCTGCAACCCTTTGAAGAAGCGCTTCAGCTTACCAGGGATATCATATTTCTCAAGGATTATTGTTGGCAGTCATAATCCCAACAAAACCTAAAAGTGCTATCCCAGCCTAGCCGTTAGGTTTTTTAGCCTAGTTGACAAGGGTTTGTGAAGAATTGAAAAATGAGCAAAATCATGATGGGAGGAAAGCTTGACGATTCAAAAAAACTCAGTTTCACGAAGACAAGACCTCAAAGAAATGAAGACATAAACATATCAATACTCTCAGGTATGGTCCCTGCCAATCATAATACTTGGTTAATTGATAGTGGTGCCTCGAGGCACATGATCAGTCTTAGAAATCACCTAACACATTTTGTTGAAAAAGAGGCACATCTACATGTTGTCCTTGGAGATGATTCTAGATATAATGTGAGAGGAGTTGGAACTTCTACCTTCCAACTAGATTCAGATATGAAACTTAAATTAGAAGAAGTACTATATGTACCCGGAATGAAGAGAAACCTTGTCTCTATTTCGGCCTTGGAAGACAAAGGCTACAAGATTACTTTCTTAGAAGGAAGAGTTCTTGCATGGCACAAATACTCTCATATAAGTTATTCCAAGGTAATTGGTGTCCAAGAAAACAACTTGTACATATTGACCATCAAACCAGTACAAGCCTTATTACATGACACTATCAACTTGAGTGAGTTATGGCATATAATACTTTCTCACATTCATTATAGAGCTCTTCCATCTCTAGGAAAAATGGTAATAAGTCTACCAGAAATAAAGATTCAGCATAAAGGTGTTTGCAAAGGTTGTGCCCTTGGAAAAAATGTTAAAGGATCCTTCTCAAGCAATGACAATAGATCCAAGGAAATCTTGGACTTGATACATTCAGATGTATGTGGGCCAATGAATGTTGCATCTCTAAATGGGTACTTATACTATGTACTCTTCATAGATGATCACTCCAAGAAAACTTGGATTTAATCTCTAAAGAACAAGGATGGATTCTTTGCAAAATTTCAAGAATTCAAAGCTTAGATTGAGAACCAGAATGGAAGAAAAATCAAAATATTAAGATCAGATAATGGAGGAGAATACACCTCAAAAGAATTCAACAATTTTTCTATTGAAGCAGGAATCAAGAGGGAGTTCAAAGTTCCTTACAACCCTCAACAAAATGGGGTAGCCGAAAGGAAAAACAAAACTATCATCGAGGCAACAAAAGCAATGATACATGATCAGAGTCTACCTATGATTCTATGGGTAGAAGCATGCATGAAAACAATATATGTTCAAAATAGAAGCCCTCATCAGATCCTAAAGAACATTACTCTAGAAGAGGCCTTCACTGGAGTGAAGCCTTAGATTGGACACTTCAGAATATTTGGATGTCCAGTGTATCTTAATGTACCCAAAGAAAAGAGATCCAAACTAGAACCTTTAGGAAGGAAGGGCATATTTGTTGGATCCAGTGAATCCTCAAAAGCTTATTGAATCTACATTCCTAGTTAGAGACAAATTGAAGTAAGAAGAGATGTTAATTTTGAATAAGAAGTAGCCTTCTAGAAATACAGAGAAGCCCAAATGGAAATTGATAGTGAGACAATACCTTCTCCTCCTTTTGTAATTCAGAGGGAGATTGATATTATTCCAGATGATTCAATGGATCCAGTTGATCCAATCATTCTAGATAATTCAATTGCTTCTTGAAACATACCCATAGATATTACGGTTGGACATAAAAGGCCTGCTTGGGCCCGACAAACTCTACAAGAAGCAGACAAGCATAAATCCCCACAAGGAACAACTAGAGAGAGAAAAATACCAAAGATATTCTCAAGCTACCTTTCAGCCATGACCCACATTATTGACTCAAAGCCAACTTGTCATGGAGAAGCTTCGGGTTAACAAGTATGGAAAGATTCCATGACTGACGAATACCAATCTATATAAAAAAATGATGTATGGGATGTTGTTCCAAGACCAGAGGGAGAGTCTGTAGTGACTACCAAATGGATTTATAAAATCAAGCATGCTGCTGATGGAAGCATTGAAAAATACAAAGAAAGATTTGTGGCCAGAGGGTTTTCAAAAATAGAGGGAGATGACTATGACAAGACTTTTTCACCAGTATCCCGATATACCTCCATCTGATCTATCATTGCACTAGATACTTCCATGGGTTGGAAGCTACAACAAATGGATTTAAAGGCAATCTTTCTCAATGGTGAAATTGAGGAAGAATTTTATATTGAGAAGCTAGAAGGTTTCGTTGTACACAACAAAAAATCTCGTGTATGCAGGTTGAAGAAAACCCTATATGGTCTAAAGAAAGCACCACGTGCTTGGTACGAGAAAATGGATGGATTTCTTATGAGTTTGGGATTGAACAAAAGTGTTGTTGATCCAAACCTATATTATCACATTGATGGAAATGAATGCTTAATTTTGGTCTTATATGTGGATGACCTTTTCCCGACCGGTTCAAAGAGACTCATTGCTGAATGCAAACAAGTATTAACTGCTAAATTTGAAATGAAGGATTTGGGCTTGATGCACTATTTATTGGGACTATAAATATGGCAGAGAGCAGATGATATTTTTCTAAGTCAAGGAAAATATACTATGGAGATACTGAAAAAGTTCGGTATGACAGAATGCAAATCCATGCCCACTCCAATGGTAATGGATTTGAAGAAAATGAGTGATATTGATTCAGGAGATTTGGATCCACACTTATATCGACAATTGATTGGATCTATGATGTATTTGGTTAACACTAGACCAAACATTTTCTATGCAGTAAATGTGCTTAGCCAGTTTATGTGTCAACCGAAACAGACACACTAGACAGTTGCAAAACATGTATTGAGATACTTACAAGGCACAATTGGTTATGTCCTGATATATGCCTCCAGTGTGGACTTGAGTCTACAAGGATATGTTGATGCAGATTGGGTAAGAAACACAACAAACATAAAGGTACCTTTGGTTGTTGCTTCACCTTAGGTTCTGCCATGGTTTCCTGGTGTAGAAGAAAACAAAGCTCTATGGCATTGAGCACCGTAGAAGCAGAGTACATTTCATTGAGTGTAGCAGTCCATGAAGTGGTATGGATTCAAAAATTTCTGATTGACTTGTTCAATCATGAGATGGATCCTACTACTATTCATTGTGATAACTAGAGTTGTGTAAATATCTCTGAGAATACGGTGTTTCATGAAAGATCTAAACACATTGAAATAAAGTATCACTATATCAGAGACATGGTGCAGAGGAATATAGTACACGTGTAGTATCTTCCTACTCATGAACAGATCACAAATATMTTCACCAAACCACTTGCCAAGACAAAGTTCGACTATTTCCATGAGAGAGTTGGCCTATTATAAAATGCCTCCCTAGTTGAGAGGGAGTGTTGATGATTTCAGCTACGTGATACATTCTCCAGCTTACAAACCTAAGAGAAAGMAACTATGTGAGACATTCTCCAACTTACAAACCTAAGAGAAATCCCCGGAGATGGGTATGTGGTTCCTATCTGAGACAGAGAAGGAACATAGAGATGGCCTCCTCCTTACAAAAAATTGAGAAGAACCCCAGATGATTCTTCTTTGTAATGCAGTGAGAAAGGCGATCTACAGAGTTGGACGTGCATGTGGCTGAGCACAAGGTGAACGTGTGAAATCCAAAAGTGCTAGGTGCATCGTCATGAGAACATAAATGAATATGATGTATTAGACTCCTCTAAGCAGAAGAGTTGACGAGAAACTCCAGATGACTCTCTTGTGTAATGCAGTGGGAAAGAAGATCCGTTGAGTGGACGTGCATGTGTACGAGCACAGGTAAACATGATCCTAGTGGTTGAGCACTAGTGAAGAAGTGGTTCTTCTGTGTAATACAGTGAGCCAGAGATATGGACATCCATATGGATGTGCCCTTAGTGGATGAGCAGTAGTGGGGGTATAATATCCCTTGCTATATTGTTCAAGATTCAGACCTACCTGTAACCCTAATTGTAATGTAAAGGGTACAGGTCGGCCCCACCTTAATGTGATTAATAATAAATGTAAAAGATAATTAATCTCGTTAATATTAATTATAATGTGACTTAGAGAGTTCGGTCCTATTGTGCCAATAGACACTTATGTTTATAGGACAAGTCTAATATAAGTAAAGGTACATTCCCCATTGTGGAATCATATCTCTCACATGAGTTTGTAAATTTTAGCAAGTACATCTTCTTTGGAAAGGTGCACACCTTTCTTGGGCGCTAGTATTCTAGGGTTTGAGAACCCTTTTGTGTGCTAGGTCTTATTGGTGGTGAAGGTATTTCTCTTGAAGAATATAGCAAAGGATTTAGCTGGATTTTCTTCCCTTGTTGAGAAGGGTTTCCCATGATACTTCTTTTGTTCTTGTGCATTGTGTTTCTTCTTGTGATCTTGGTTGCTGCAACATTATTGTTTATGGTTAAGAAAAATGAAAAATTGGAATAAACTACATGCTTAACCTAGATTATTGAAAAATCAACAATTATGGAACCTCTATCACATCACTTGTCACCCACCATGATTTTTATGGATATTAATCACACAAAACGCCATAAAGTTGTTTTAGTTAAAGTGTTCCCAACATTTGGATGAATAAAATATCTTCTCTGTTGCATCGATGTGGACTCATTGGATTTTTAGGTAACCATATATGTATATCTTGATGGACATTTAGCATCACCTCCATGTAGAGAAGACAACATAATTAGTTAAACTCACCACACAAGGAAATCCTTCATATCCACATGAGAAGGAACTGAACACTAACTTAATATTTTGGTGTGTTCATCCATTCTCTCATAAATAATCAACAACAACAAGGTCAACTTGCACATTCCTGTCTTAAAAAATTCAACCAATATCATACTCTTCATTTACTAATGTGGATTTCTGTGTTTCTCATTTTTATATTTTATGTATTGGAAAAAACCATGTTAATTACAATGTTGTTTCTATCTATATCATAAACATCTATACTTTTGCAATGTCGTTTCTATCTACAACATAAACCTGCATTGTGCCATTTTCAAATTCTCTCACCTATCCTCTTAGCATTTCTTCACCATCCATTCTCTGGAGTTGAAGGTGTAGTTGGGAGAAAATGGGTGGCTAAAATTAAAAGTGTATATTAAATGTAAAATTTCACTTCTTCAAGGTATGGGTTATTTCATTTAGTAATTTTATTTTTTGGAAAAATGTAATATGTTTATTATATCACATTTTCATTGTTTTTATTATGTTGAGGGTATTTGTATTTGAAGTGGAGAATACAATAAAAACAACCATCCCTTTGAATCGACCTTGAAACCTCTTATATAAAGTTTAAAAATTCAACCAGTCAAGCTATCCCACTAAGCTATATATGATCCTACTTATACAAGATAAATTATATGAAAAATTTGAGAGTACATTTTTTGTCTAAATGTATGTGGATTGGGAAAAACTTTTGCCTTCTTCATTAACCCAATTTATTTTCATGGGACTCTTGACTTTCAAATTGCTAGTGGACTTCTTTCCCATATATATTAGTTGATGTTATGGAGGCTTTAGAATGAGTTTGATTGGTTTCAATGGTAACAAGTTATTGAAAAGGAACATTAAGAGAGAGAACATAGTGCTAACTGAAAGAAAACTTAATCTTAATTTATAATGGTAATTGATAAGGTTTACGAGGTAATTTAATTTAAGATACTTGTCATGTAAATAACCATCTAATTCCCTAGTGACAATAATTTTTAATAAATGATGATTGAAACAATGAAATCTTCACACAATTCAAGTTCAAGATTGCAAAAAGCGATTGAAAACAAAATCTATAGTTACAACTACCTCACTACTTTGATGATGAATGCATACTTTGATGATAAACTCATACATTAGACATAACTTCATGATCTTCCTTCCTTTAACATCAAACATAATACAAACTCTTTATCTCATCCTATATATCCCTCCTCTACTTATTATATGTGTTGGGTCACTACTCATTACATTCATTACAATCATTCAAATTTACATTATCAATCTTTAGAATCACTACTTTACTTGGATGATGAATTCATACATTAACATTAGAACTAAATTCATAATCTTCCTTCCTTTAACATCAACCATAATACAAACTCTTTATCTCATCCTATATATCCATCCTCTCCTTATTATATGTGTTGGGTCACTACTAATTACATTCATTGCAATCATTCAAATTATTCATAAACACATTATCAATCTTTGGAAGGAATACGTAAACACCATGGCCCAATATGTATTATCATGAATGAGGCCCAAACATCTTTGGTCTCATATATATTATGATGAATGAGGCCTCATTATATGTAGTTGAGTGTGCACATAAAAATACTTATATTTTAAGTAAAACTATATGTTTTATTAATATTTTAAGTTATTTTGGAATAGGTTTTTTTTTTCATTAAATCATGGTAATTGAATATTAATAAAAGTAGATTTATTTTAAATTTGAATCTATCAAATATTGAGAGGGATCAAATTTGTTGAAGTGTAAATTGTTTATCAATTGATTCCATGTCATATATTAATTTTTTTATTTTTTATTTTTGATGGGATACACATCTCGGGAAATCCTTCAGATACTTCACCTCATTTTGAGGATGGTATGAGAGGTAAATCAGATCCTACTTGTAATACACAACACTAAACCACTCGATCTAACCCACTATGCTTGTATTAATTCCTTCATATTAGTGATAAAAAAAATTACAGCTTAAGAAATTTGATAATTCCTTCAAATTAAATGATAAAAAAAATTACGCCTTAAGAAATTTGATCCCTCTTGGTGCTTAATAGCTCTAGGTTTAAGATGGATTTACATTGATTTAATTTTTTAGATGTTATCACATACACATGTATGTAGTTATTTATTTTTATTTGATTTTTGTTGTTGTCACATAACGTAACATTATGTGACATCTCCCCCATACTTGGTTGTAGAGAACCTCGATATGCAATTAAACTATGAAAATTAGATATTAATTTAGTTAGAGTGATTATTGTAATAATAACTTTTGTGTGGGTGATATTATTAAAATTTTCCACTTATTTCCAAGTTCTATTAATATTAAAAAAATAAAAAATACATTGTTAATAATAATTTCTTAAATTTGACTCAAATCTATTATTATTATTATTATGAATTTGATTTAAGTAATGATTTATGAAATAAAGATAATTTCAAAGTGGAACAAATTCATTGGATTTAAGTATTAAATTATGAGAATATAACTTTTCATTACAAAACTTCTCGATAAATAATGTGTTTGCAAAATTTCTTTCCACTTATCTTTGTTTTTTAAGGAAAAATGTTAAAAACTATATATATATATATATAAATAAAGATGACAACCATCATAAAATAATCCTCTTAATATAACTCCAAAATAGTATACTAGCAATCAAAACCAACAACATCAACTCAGTATTCAACCCTAAACCAACAACATCAACTCAAATTCCTAATGCTTTCATTAAATTGGTGATGTGAATATGGTGTAAAAGACTTCCCATCTAAGCATATATTTATGTTCAAAACCCTGTCGGTGATGAATATGCAGCATGAATATACAAAAATAAATTTGGGTAAGGAAACAATGTCTTCATCCAATTTAAAAGCATCGAAGGGTTATCAAGTCCACTGATCCTCCATCGATGATATGCCCCTCAATTGATTTAAAAGATGAGGAAAAATGGAAATCTCTTATGTTTTCAAATCCACAACCAATTATTTAAAAAAATTGATACATATCTTTAGAAATTGTAAACAAGTTCTCTATCAACCTTCACGTTGATAAGACAAAATGTTATACAAATGAATATCAATTGATAAGACAAAATGTTATACAAATGAATATCAAAACTTTACTCTCTTGTATAAGACAAATTGTTCAAATATCTTCCCTACTAACTTATCTGTTTTTCAAATCTTTTTGTACACATCTGTAAAACAAAAATATGAAATTTGAAATATTTTAATTTAACATAAAAATATATTCTTGCTATGCAATATAGTCTTGCCAACCTGCTTAGAAGGATGGGAATAACAACAATTTCAAGATTAGAAGATTATATTATAAAGTGTTGTTAGGTACTCATGATAGGTAGATATGACCAAAGTAAAAGGTTACCGGTGAATACCTAATGTGACTATGATAGGTAGAGATGACCAAAATAAAAGGTTAATAATGAATACCTAATACATAATGTGACTAAATATCTCAAGAATACTTACCAAACACGAATATGATCTTAAAAGGTTACTCAAGATCTAAATATTCTCCTAATGACCCTACTTTTTTTTTGGGAGTGTTTCATTTGTCAACCAATACCAAAAGTCACACAATCAGGATTTCATAATTTCCACGTGCGGGATTCCCTATTATGTTATTCAATCAGGTTCATGATTTTCCTAAAAGATAATGTAGGTTCATGAATTCGTTATAAAGTAGTTATGACAACATTACATGTTGGAACCATATAGTGTTTTTAAATGAAAATGTTAATTATGGAATTTGATGATTATATGTTAAAGGTGAAAATATAGAAGATGGAAAATAAAGAATTAAAATTGCAAGAGAAGAATGCCAAGGTTTATATTGGAGATACATCTTTAAAGGAATGAAAGCTCCATTTTAACAAGATATCTTTATATTATTGAATAATGAGTATGGTAAAGGAATGAAAGCTCCATTTTAACAAGATATCTTTATATTATTGAATAATGAGTATGGTATGTGGTGCAACGATTAGATTAGAGTGAAGTATTGCACCACTATAGAAATGGGCTAGATATCATAAAAGAGATGAGGAAGGGAGCAGAGTTTCCACTCAACTAGAGGGATACAAGAACCAAGGGAAAATGAGAACAATAAAAAGGAAGAAAGCTTCAAGTTACTTATTAAAATATGGTTTTAATTTTCTCCTAGGGTTGGTTCTTTTTAATGTGAAGTTTGATTATGTCTTAAGGTTTCTTTACAATGAGGGGAATTAAATAATGTTGTAATATTTTAATACTAGGAAATAGTTTAAAGTTAAGGTTTCTTTACCATGAGGGAAATGAAATAATGCTGCAATATTATTTCAATACGAGGAAATAATTTAAAGTTAATTGGGTTTAATACTATTTTAAGGCTTGTGTTCTTATAGTGTGCTTTTGTATTTAAATAATTTGACATTCATGATCATGAGTGATTTGATGGTTCAACATCTCTTGATTATAATGACACTTGATCTATGACTTTCACCAAATTGGTCCATGATCTCTATTTAAAGAGTATGGTGAATAATTTGTTAATGGTTGATCGATATGATATATGTTTTGATGTAATTTCTTTTTGAACATTAATAAGTTTCCTTTGGTGTTGTTGAATACTAAATTGATTTATGAACTAATTAACCTACACAATTTAGATAGACTTAGTGAAACCAAAACCAAGAGGAGAGAGAGGAAGGAACACACATTGAAAAGGGACTAGTAACAATTATTGAATACCCCGAACAAAAGTTGAGCTTCCTACTACATTCCAAACCACTAAGATCCTTCTTATAAGGCACCTAGAAAAATGTCTTCAAAACATGCAAGATATCTACAAAACACATTAGCCTATAAATCTGAAAATATATATATATATATATATATATATATATATATATATATATATATATATATATATATATATATATATATATATATATATATATATATATATATGACATATATTATTGAGGGTTCTCTACCTAAAATTAGTGTGATGGCAATCCTTCTTGAAGATGAATTCTGACCCTTAGTTGTGAGGTTCTCTACCTAAAATTAGTGTGATGGCAATCCTTCTTGAAGATGAATTCAAAGGATTAAAAAAAACCCTAGATCCAAACTAACCAAGGTAACAAAAAGAAGGAATCGAGCAAAATATATGAGCATATTAGTAATGGAAAGTCTCAATTGTGACATAGTTGATGGAGATAGTAGATCCATACAACCCTAGTGCTTTAAATAAAGGTGGGAAAACTTTGAGTTGAAATATGGCAGAGTTGAGAAAAAGATATGAGCATATTAGTAATGGAAAGTCTCAATTGTGACATAGTTGATGGAGATAGTAGATCCATATAACCCTAGTGCTTGAAAGAAAGGTGGGAAAGCTTTGAGTTGAAATATGGCAGAGTTTTAATGCTCTTGAGAGAAGTGTTTGGGAACCTAAAATTAAACTAAAATAGGGCTATTTGTAGACTAAATAACAACATAGGACCATTCAAGGTACGTTGAATAGACACTAAAATAAATTTGGTCTTTCCAATTAGTTATCAACTTGTTTGACCAAGACATCTATGAGTCATAATGTCATCCACAAGTATTTCTCTAGAAATATGCTCTTTGATTCATTGATCCACATGAGATGCTGGGGATGGGGTATAAAAATAATGGATGGTGCACCAAAAAAAGCATCAAAGGGGGAAATCATCTTTGACCTTATCAATCATTGTATGTTCACTTAAATGAATGTAAAATGTGTGAGATATCTCTAAGAAATCTCTAACTAATTGAATAGAACAAATAAAACATGAATGCCGTGTTTGATCCAAATAGAAAGATAATATCCAAGGGGGAATAATCCAATAAGGTTTAGATAAGACCAAATTATGAGTGGGGAAAGGAGACTAAGAAACCTTACCTAAGAACTAAACATCCAAAGTGGTAAACCATATTCATACACCTAGTCCTAAAAAAGGGAATAACTAAAAAAAAATGTCACCAACATAATTAATGTATCAGAAGAATATGGGAGGTGATTGAGTATTTACATGCACTCAGTAAAAAAAATATGTACACTAAATATTTCCTCCATAAAAAGATAAACAAAAAAATAACTAAAAAAATTCCACCAACATAATTAATATATCAGAAGAATATGAAAAGTGATTGAGTATTTACATGCACTTAGTAAAAAATACTTACACTAAATATTTTCTCCATGGAAAAATATTTTATCCATAAAGTAGATAACATTGAGAAGCCGTTCATAAGAGAAAGTGGTAATCAAGAACAAGGAACATAAATATAACACAAAGGTGAGAAAAAATATAAAAATAGTAATGATGCAGGAGGGAAGGAGCCCATATATCAGTGGTGGATTGAACCAATGCCCCAACATAAAGACATAAATATATCACGTCGAAAGATAAATTCCATCATGGAGACCTCTCATGGAAATGTTGATGAAACCAGTGGAAAACAACATAAGCCTCATAGAGGTGCACGATAATAAGTAAGGCATACAAAATGAAAGAAAGCTCAATAATAAACCATGCATGATAAACAAGGAATGTTGGGGAAGAAGAAACAAACAAGATATAGTTAATAGAACATGAGAAAAGATACTAAGCTAAAAAAAACATTGATTTAAGAAGCATGAATATATTAGAAGCATGCCATGTTGGATACCAAAAAGTCAATAATATCAAAATAAAAAAATCACTAGTTGCAATAGCATGATAAGGGGTTAGCCATCAATTGTAAATGATAAATACCCGGGAGTTTGAAAATATATAGAAAATGTGATAAGTCTAGTTATCAATAATAAAAAAAACCAGAGTATAAAATAAGGGGTTAGCCATCAATTGTAAATGATAAATATCTAGGAGTTTGAAAATATACAGAAAATGTGAGAAGTCTAGTTACCAATAATAAAAAACAATCAGACTATGAAAATTGGAGAAATATAACTACTTAAAAAACTAATAGTTTAGAAAAACCAACATTTAACTATTAATAGAGAATAGATAAACTATCGACTAGAAACAAGAGGCAAATGGTGTAATCCTTGCAATTACTTATGAACATGATGTGTCAAATTAGGTTGCATAACATTCTCCATTAGACATGTGGCAACCAAATTGCAAGAAAACACATAATACCAAATATAAAGAGATAAGTCCATAAGAGAAGAGAATGTCATGGTTAATAGTAGAGAAGCCTTCAAGGGGGAAAACCTCCACTTTGAAAATATACATCTATATTATTGAAAGTTGTACATCCTTAGATGCATAGTTATTGGAATGTGTTGTGCATCAATTAGAGTGAATGTAGTAAACTTTGATAGATAATAGATAAAATATGAACCCTTAACTTGAGAATAAACCATTAACTTTAGAAATAAAACTACATCCACACAATAAATATGAACCCTTAATTTTAGAATAAAATCTTAACTTCATAAATACCAAAACACATCAACAAAATAATAACACCAAGATATATAGAGAATATTAAGGTAGGGTAACCCTATTAAATACTCCCTATGGAAATAATCACTCCACAATCCATGCTTTCAACAATACAATACTCAAAATCCAACATATATAAATATAATCATACTCATTTTTTTATACTTTCTCATGAATATTCCTAGGGGATTATGCCAAACACCTCTCATTATTATATTCACTTCCTTTAACTACCTAGTGGGATTATTTATTATCCACCAACTACCAATTAGGCCTTATTCCATGATTTATGACCATATTACATAAATTATTCCCCTTTGATACCTCGATAGGTAAATTAATTTCCATTCCCTTTCACATGTTTCATCCTTGAAACATGAGTATAATCCATATAATACTATTTACTAAGCAGTGTAGCCAACTAGTATCAACCACGATCATCTAGCTATCTTAGAGAAATGAGGACATGGTGTCCAACTATGACCTTGCCACCTCAATATTGATTCTAGTTTCTCCTTTGGTTCCTTGTTTTCATTGTTCCAGTTTGATATCTCCATTAATTTCTTTTATTCCACCATGTACCTCTATAATGGGTGACTTTCTAGTTCCATGTTGGTCCTTAGTAAGTTTGTTGATGCTCACAACCTTGCCTTGATGATAGTTGTTTATCTGGGTGGTGTGGGTGGTTATATGCAAAAACCTCATCTATTGATTCTTCTTTCCTCATTTATTCAACTTGTGTTTACTTTGAGGAATGTAGCATTGTATATTCTTCTTCATTTGTATTCACTTACAAGGGATTTCTTTTTAAGCTTCTGTAGATTATTTTTTTTATTCAAACTTTGTCTCTTTATTTGTTGTGTTTCTAGGTTCTACGATGAGTTTTCCTGTAATCATTTCTTCTTGCACCCTTTTTTTCTAGTAAGAGGGATATCCTGGAATTTGATTTTCTTTTTCTTCTACCAAAGCTTCATAAACTTATTTTGCATATTAATATTAATTGTACCAACCGAGTCCATCCAAGGATGTCCAAGAGTTCAATATCAACATCATTCATATTTACATCATGAAAATCTAAATAAAAAACATATTTATCCATCGTAATCTTCAAATATTGAAACATTTGAACATTCTCACCCTCAACATGTGTTCTTTGAATATGATTTGTGGGGACTTGCAATCTTTTAGCCAAGTTAACAATGATGAAATTATGCTTGATACTAGGGTTTAAGAAATAATAACCTTTTCATGCTAAATACATCCATGAACTTGTATTAGGAAGTTTGTGGATGAAAATAAAACTTTGTTTCTCTCTTTATCCTTCTTCTTGGCTTAACACCTCCTATCTGAAAATACCTATTCATATGCTTCATACAAAAGTGCCATGATCTTATTATAGTTAAGCAACTTCCAGCATATGGAAACATCTTATGCCAAATATAAGGATATAAAAGATCTCAATGGTTTGGGATAGTGACTTAAAACACCCTATTTATGCTTCAATACTAGGGCCATTATAGTTTCTTATGATTTTCATCTTTCTTGAAAGAAAACTCGAAACCCAAACTAGTGTTTTGAAGAGACAACTTACTTTTAAATGGAGCTCCTTTGTACAACTAGGGTTTTGAGGAAACTAATTTAAAATAACCATAACTATGTTAAAATTGATTGGAATCTCTATTATGATAAACATTATGAATTTCCATGACCAATATGCATCAATGACACCGATATAACAACAATTTGAGTGCTCTATTAAAATATCTCTACTCTGCAATACTCTTGGTTGTCATTGGAAAAACCCTAAAAAAACTAATTTTAAATCAATGATGTCTTCAATTTCTATAATTTGTTTTGAACATTTTATTGTTTTTTCCTTAAATTTAGTATTTTGTTTAGAGAAACCTGGATCTACAATTGGTTTCTTTAGTTTTTGCATAATGTTTTTTCAGAAATGGATCTAAATGTTGCTACACTCTTTTTCCCTTGAAAAATATTTAAAAAGGAAAAAAAATATTCTACTTTTTTCCCAAGAAAGAGCTCTGATACCACTTGTAATAAAACATTGTTGATAATAGATAAAATATGAACCTTTATCTTGTGAATAAAACATTAACTTCAGAAATACTAAAATACATCCATGCAAGAATAACACCAAGATATGAATAGAATCCTTAAGGTAGGGTAACACCATCAAATACTCCTTATGGAAGGAGTCACTCCACAAGCCATGCTTGCTAGAATAAAATACTAAACGCCCAACATATCTCAATACAATGATACTTGTTATCCCCGATATCTAGGGATAACTAGGATATCATGTCTCGAGGCCCACATGGTCCTAGACATGGAGTACCGAGAGCAGGGTTGACTTGAGCATGGCCCTAGAGGGCCCATCTTTCTTCTTCTTCCCCATTCCAGTTGTCCTTGTCCGTGATAGCAGTTTTCATCACTACCGGCCTGGTTTGCATCAGAGAAGACTCTTGCTCCATGAGGTAGTGGTCAGTATCATGGTATGTGTCATATTTGATTGTTATAACCTTCTTATATATATGCATTAGGTTCCTTTCATTTTTGATGGCTGCTTGGATCTTACACTAATCCCTTGACCATTGTTGGGGTGATTGGTCGGTAGCTTAGCAATTTGGTATTCATGGAGTCTTGGTTAGCCACCCGGAGGGATTTCTTGAGCGATAGTCAGCTCCCATCATCTTATCACTTTACACATCTTATACTGGCTCATCCATCCCATTCCCTAATTAAAGCCATTACGATGACCTTTCAGGGTTACATCGTCTTGTGGGAAGAAGGGGCCTAAAGGCCCAGAGGTAAGCGATTAGTAAAAAAGATAAAATCCATAGGAAATAAAACCTAGAGATGCCATGAGGATCAGAGAAGGCAATAAAAACCTCTCGATAAGAAACTAAAGGGACCCTAAGAAAAATAATAATAAAACAAGACCTAACCAGAGGATGGGAGATCTCATCACGCGAGAACTTGAGCCAGTATGTTCATAGGTATTTAGCGGTGTGACATGCCATTATCTGGTCACCAAGCGGTGAGTGACAGCTGGTTGCATGGCCAAAGGAAAGAGGTCTCATCACGAGCCTTCAACCTTCTCATTACTGCGAATACGGTGGAGTATGGCCATTTCAGCCGCAAACCAAGGCGATCAATCTCTTCCGTGAACCCTTGAAACAAATAAAAAGAAAAGATAGAGAATGATAAAAGGCTGGAAAAATGCATCCATGATGGGTACAACTTCGCCTCCTACAAAGGCACCCACAGATGACACATTCCCTTGGTCTTACTATGACTAGACATCCCTAAAAACCATATCACCTCATTATACATGGCTTGAATGATCTTCTAGGAAACTTTCCATATCTTGTGGGTATTAGCCCAATAGAGTTGTTAAATGGGTTTCCTTAGCTTTGTATTGTAGGACATTGTAATGTCTTTGAGCTCTTAGATGATATGTTAGGGATTTGTATATGTTTGATAACTGTGATGAAATATGATTTACATTGCTATGATATTTGGGGTGATGAGCCCATGGAGGGTGTAGTCTTTGATGTCCAGGACCATACCAGATGGATAGGTACCAGAGGAAGGGCGAGGTACACATAGGAGATGGCTACGGATCTCCATGAAATTTGAAAGAACCCATCATAATAGTTCTTGCAGGATGATAGAGGCAGGACAACTTCATTATGAGCCCTTGCATGAAGAGAAGAAGGACGCCCTCACGGGGACACTTTGGTAGAGGCTTGGCGTGGGGATCACCCTGTTGATAAGGATGATGGATTTGATGAATGAGGGCGCCACCGAGCGAAATTTGGGCCGTTTCACAGAGCAATAATATGGCGGTGTTTTGGGCTTGTTTGGCACATGTGGCAAATTTCAGGAGCCCCAGAGGGGCCAAATTTTCATGCAGCGGATGTTGGTGCTGCTTAAAAGGGCCGATCTCCTCAAGGGCTGGCGTCTCCAGCACACCCAGCTCTATTTTGAAATTTTATCATTTAATATGTGACAAATAATGAAGTATTATTAAGTCAACCTTGTCGACTGTTTTAATGACCTGTTACCTTAATTAGGGTCATTTTGGATCATATATATTGAGATTGAGCCTCATTTTTATCATAATATAACTTGCTCTCTTGTGAGATACTCTTTTAGCTCTTGTCTTGGTTATTTTGTCTTTTGGAGTTGGTAGCTACACTTGGAGGATTATCTTTGGCATATGCATGGTGCTTTTATCATTGGAAGGTGTTACAACTAGGAGTTTGATTTGGCTCTTCATTGATTTGTGAGTATATTTTGCATGAAAAACTTCTTTATTAATGGTTGTAGGTATATGTTACTTGCTATGGTTACATTGTTAGTATTTGTGACTCATTAAAACCCTAGGGAGAAATCACCTACAAATAGGTTGTTGCTTCATTTCCCCATGATAAAATCTTGATTAACCATTTGATTAAGAACCTAGCCTAGCCATAGCTACACTAGTTCATCTTTTTTCATGAGTTAGTTTGAAACTTATGATTGAATGAGGAAGAGGTCCTAGGCCTAATTTATTTTACACCTAGGGTTTTGAAAAGCCTTGTCCCCAAAACCCTTTTAGCCATAGATCTATGTTTATAGCTAGCGTTTTGCTTAAGAGTCTTAAGGAAAGAGGGAAAAGCATGAGGCCTAACTAGCTTCTACTTAGGAATAAGCCTCCTCCCCTTAGTTTTGATTTGGTGGCCACTGCCATTCTGACACCATTAAGCCTAACCTTTCCGTCCTTAGGTTTAAGTCTTTCCAGCCATTAGCCTTTCTCCATTTGTCTCCATTAACCAGGCACTAGTCTAAACTAAAATGTTGAGCTCTTTTTGTTTTAAAACAACTTTTCAAACTCTTAAATTGAAACCCTAATAACCTAGCGTTTCTACTAACCTAATAGTACGTGGCGTTTTGCCTTATTTGAACTTTAGTTTGGACTAAAAGTTTCGGCTGACTCATCCTTTGATAGACAAAGAGGGTAATTAAAATATTTCATTGGTCAATTCAGCCAAACGTTCTCTTTGTCTATTAACCTAACCCTAACCCTAAGGTGACGTCATACTTGTTTAAAATCCTTGTTTGGTTTCAAAGCGTTGTGGTATAGTCATCTATTTAATAGACTTTGAGTTATTAGTCATATTCATAAGTTTTAAAAAGACAAGCGTTCCTCATTGTCTTCAAGAATTAACCTAATAGGCTTGGTGGCGTCACCTAAATATGCATAGTGATGCGGCTTAACCTTATTTATTGTATGAGCACATTTATTGCATTGTGATATAACAAGTTGATTTTTATACATTGAATGCAAGTATCATTTCATATATTGAGAAGTATTATAAGCCTTTTGTTTTTATTTTGCAATCATTGACTTATTAAATAATTACATTTATTATTGCTCATATGTGTTAAAGATAGTCATTATTATTTTGAAGTACTAACCCACCATGACACATTTCTTTTAGTTTTATTTGCCTTGTCTATGGCTTGAGTGCCGTCGTGGAATATCTTCCTTTGACTATCCATTTGGCGGTAATCTATGAAGGAAAGCTTTTCGACCTTTGAGCTTTAAACCCTTGATCCTTTTCCTTGAACACAGATTCTTGGAGGGGCGTCTCCCATAGGATTAGCCCTGCGAATAGAAAGAATCCCCATCGGTGGGGATCAGGAAGCTCTATTCGCCGATTTGGTATGACTTCAGCTACCTAAACCTTTCCTACAAAACTGTGCGATAACATTTTGGCCGTTAATGAACATTGAGTATATTTTCCTCAACGACAAACCTTTGGTAAGCCTTTGTTTGAGGAAGCCTTTCTTGTAAGCTTACATGTCGACTCCACTACTTTTTTTTTTCCCCTATTCTTTGGTAGTTTCAAGGAAACTATCACGGCGACTCCTTGATGACGAAGCCACAAATGACTTCACAATGGGATCGGGAGCTATAAGCCCTAGACATGAGAAAAATCTCGGGATACCCAAGACAAATACCCCCTTTTCCCAAGAGATGGTTCCCTAAATTCCTTGGTGAAAATGGGGAAAACGCCGCATTTCATATGAGAGATTTCTATTCTTACTTTATGCTCAACCTGTCGTGATGAAATTTTGAAGATATAATGTAGAAAAATTTTTCACACCTCTTCATGGAGAAGCCTGAAAATGGTATGATAACCTTCCTAATGCTAGCATCACTTCTATGGAACTAGTTGGAAGAAGTATTTCTTGAAGAATGGGGCATTCAACCAAAGGACATCCCAATACTACAAAAATATTGAAGATATAAGAAACAAGGTGAGAATGAAACTCTGTTTGACTTTCAAAATAGGTTTGAAGGCATTCTATATCATATTCCTGCAACCCATCATCTTGGAGAAAAATTATCTGGTCCATACCTATGCTATCTTGGCTCACCTAAGTTTACCCCTCAGTAGAAGGGCCCCAAAAAATGCTCGATGAAGCTTATGGCATGGCTAAAGAAATTCAACATAATATCTTCTCATCGGGGATGAATGACCTCTTCACCTTGGGTACTCTTACTATGGAAGTTTATATTCCCATGAAAATATTGTTGATGATTAACACAGAAAGAGGAACAAGTTTTTTGACCCGGTGAGAATGAGGCATAGGATGAGGAGCAGAGACACAGACAAAATGATGAGTATCACACAGTGCTCTCCAGTGAAGTCATCGAGAACTGTTTCTTTGTACATCAAGTGAAGAAGAGGTTAGTCACTTTCCGTTTCAAGATGCTAATGACACAGGTGTATTCAAAGATGAAGAAGAAAATGAAGCTTTTAACGAAGTTGATGGCCCTTCTTTGTGCAATTGAAGATGAAGAAGCGATCCATGAGGATGAAACAATGACACATCTTGAAAACACCGGAGTCCTCGAAGTACACCTTACAGAAGAAATGATATTACCCTCCTACCCTAGTTTTGATAATACTTTACCTTGTGATGAAAAGGAGGATAGATTCTAAGTCTTACAAATCCTGCGTACTGCCAAACAAATATTGTTATTAATAATATTGATGAGTTCATATATGTTTGGAGACATAGGTGGGATGTAGTTGGTTATGACCTAGATCCCATCTCGACATTAGTGTCATCTCAGTTGTTTCCCTTAGAGTTGTCACTCTGATTTTTCGAACAATAGCAAGGAAGCGGATTTTGCTGTAGCTTTCAAAACACAGGATGACCTAGTACCTTATCTTTTGAGATGATTTTAGGTCTTACCTTGAGATGTTTTGATGAGTACCCTACTGAGATTTTGGACCCTATTTATGAAGAAGGTGATTGCCAACCCTTGAATTTATTTTCGGTTCTTGATATAGAAGTAAAGACATTGTTTGCCTAAGGAATTTCTCTCATGACTTTCCACCCCAACCACCTATTATTACTTTGCTAGGTTTTTTTTCTCATTAAAGGTAGTTTAAGGAATTACCTTTTTCATGTTGAGTTTCCTTCTAAAGAAAACCCTAGTTTCCAAAATTTGGTAGGTATCTTCTGATTCTAATCACTTTTCAACTTTCCCTTGATCGGTTTCCAGTCGTCTACTAAAATTTTGTCAATTCTTTCTTTAGAGCATGATGATGTCCTAGGTAACTTGATCTACATGCCCTTTAGTCAGGTTTCTGAACCTTGTCTCTTTCATGAACCTCTCTTGAATAGTATTGAGTTCTTTCGAGGGAAGATGGACTTAGCGGTATTTTATCCCTCCCACATACTCCAGCAGGTTAGGTCCGACTTTTGATGATATGATGTATATTCTAACTCATGACTTTTGTGCTTGATGTATCCTTATTTTGGTTTATGATGAAGCAAAGGCAGGTATCAGGAGCGTTGATAGATTGGCTTCATTGGTTGTTTGATTACACCAACTGCGATAGCGAGGCGTGATACAATTAAGTCCTTTACTTCTTATGCAACATTTATGAATACCTTATATGCATGCTATTGCTTTGCGGGGTGGAAGTACCCACCTTTATGTGATGCTTTCTTGTCAAGTGTAAGGTGGAGTCCATAGTCGCCGAGAATTCTTGAGGTTCTCATGCTCTGATTAGCACATGTCCACGATTTGGGCGGATATCCCGATATCTGAGGATAAATAGGAGATCATATCTCGAGGCCCACATGGTCTGAACATGGAGTCTGCAAGGCGGGGGTTGACTTGAGCTTGGCCATGGAGGGACCATCTTTCTTCTTCTTCATCAGTTTTGTCTTGTCGGCGATGCTGATTTCCATCACCATTTTGGTTTGAATCCAAGAAGGGACTCTTGGTCCATGAGGTAATTGATGCGAGGTATCATGGTATGTCATATTTGATTGTTATAACCTTCTTATATATATGCATTAGGTTCCTTTCATTTTCGATGTTGCTTGGATCTTACACTAATCCACTTGACCATTGTTGGGGTGATTGATCGGGTGGCTATAAAGATGATGTTATTCATGGGTCTTGGTTAGCACCAAAGGGGATTTGCAGAACCATCTTCCTCCCCACCATCTTTCATACACATATTATGCCAGCTCATCCATCCCATTCCTAAAGTCTGGCCATTAGGATGACCTTCGGGGTTATAATCTTGTCTTGTGGGAAGAAGGGCTAAAGGCCGAGGGGGTAAGCGGTGGTAAAAGATAAAATCCATAGGAAGTAAAACCCTAGAGATGCTTCACCAAAGGGATCCAGAAAGCAATAAAAGCCTTTCGATAAGAAACTAAGGGACCTAAGAAAAATAATAATAATAAACCAAGACCTAACCAAGAGGATGGGTGGTCTCATCACGAAACAAACCATTATGTTCATAGGTATTTAAGGGTATGACATTGCCACCATCACGGATTTACCAAGCCGGTAGTGACTAGCGCTGGTTTCATGGCCAAAGGAAGGGGTCTCATCAGGCAACCTTCTCATTTACGCAAGAATGCAGAGTGGGTAACATTGTCATTTCGGCCGCAAACCAAAGGAAGTTTCCTCTTCGTCGGACAGCGAAACAAATAAAATAAAGATGGTAATTAAAGGGTTTGGAAAAAAATGCATCCATGATGGAGGTACAACTTCGCCTCCTACAAGGCACCCTGAGGCGACACACATGCTTGGTAGTACTGTGACTGGACATCCCTAAAAACCCATATCACCTCATTATACATGGCAGATGATCTTAGGAAACTTTCCATCTCTTGGGTATTAGCCCAATAGGTTGATGCAATGGGTTTCCTTAGCTGCATAGTAGATCATGTAATGTCTTTGAGCTCTTAGATGATATGTTAGAGAGTTTCATGCATATGTTTGATAACTTTAATGATGAAATATGATTTACATTCTATGATATTTGGGACTGATGAGCCCATGGAAGTAGTCTTTGATATTAATGGACCATGCAGGCGGATGGAATTACCGGACTAGGTACATGAGGAGATGAAGAATTAGCTTCGGACCTCCACTTAGGGATGAAAGAGCCCATTAGATAGTTCTTTGGGATGAAGCGAGGACTAGCGTCTTGATGATCCATATGAAGAAGTGAAGAAGGGCGCCCTCACCCGGGACACTTTGAAGAGATTGACCTAAGAGGATCACCCCACTGATGGGAATGATAGCTGATGGACAAAGAGCCACCCGAGGCGGTGACGTTTTTTGGAGCATGTGGCGGTGTGTTGGGCTTGTTTGGCACATGCTGGCAAGTTAGTAGGAACCCCAAGAGACAATGTTTTTATGCGGATCTTTGGTGATGCCCAAAAGGCCAGCGTTTCCCTCAGAGGGTCCTGGCGTCTCCCTTTTAGCTCTATTTTGAAATTTTGTGGCATTCATCGCAATAAAATAATGAAGTATTAAATGCGACCTTGTCGACTATTTTTTAATGACATATTTTGTAATTCAAGGTCATTTGGATCATATATTGAGGACGTTGAGCCCATTTTGACATAACGCTTGCTCTCTTGGAGAGATATTTTTTTAACTCTTGTCTTGGTTATTTTTTGTCTTTTTGAGTTGAAGCTACACTTGGAGGATTATCTTTGGCATATGCATGGTGCTTTTATCATTGGAAGGTGTTACAACCTAGGGTTTGATTTGGATCTTCATTGATTTGATTAAGAGTATATTTTGCATGCAAAACACATGTATTGAATGGTTGTAGGTAGAGTATCTTACTTTTATGGTCACATTGTTAGTATTTTCTTAATCATTAAAACCTAGGGAGCAATCACACAAGTAGGTTGTTGCTTCATGTCCCCATGATAAAAGCGATTATCCATTTTGATTAAGAAAGAACCTGGCCTAGCCATGGCTACACTAGGTTCATCTTTCTTGAGTTAGTTTGAAACATAGATTGAAGAAAGAAGAGGTCCTAGGCCTAATTTATTTACACCTAGGGTTTGACTTCTAGGGTTTTTGAAAAGCCTTGTCCCCAAGCAACACTTTTCAGCCATATATCTATGTTTATAGCTAGCCGTTTTACCAAAGAGTCTTAAGGAAACAGGAAGGAGCATGAGGCTTCTTTAGTTACACCGAAATGAGCCTCCTCCCATAGAGGTTTTGATTTGGTGGCCCTGCCATTGCAACAGCCTCCTCCCCTTAGGGTTTTGATTTGGTGGCCCTGCCATTGCAACACCACTAAACCTAATCCTCCCGTCCTTAGGTTTAAGTCTTTCCAAGCCATTAGCCTTTCTCCATTTGACTCCATTAACCCAAGGCACTAGTCTAAACGAAAATGTTGAGCTCTTTTTGTTTAAAACAACCTTTTTCAAACTCTTAAATTGAAACCCTAACTAACCCTAGCGTTTCTACTAACCCTAATAGCTGATGACGTCTTGCCTTATTTGAACTTTCGTTTGGACTAAAAGTTTCGGCTGAATCATCCCTTTATAGCCATAGAGGTATTAAGCAATTTCATTGGTCAATTTAACCAAACATCCACCTCTTTGTCTAGCTAACCTAACCCTAACCCTAAGGTGACATCATACTTATTTAAATCCTTGTTTGGTTTCAAAACGTTGTGGTATAGTCATCTATTTAATAGACTTTGAGTTATTGATCATATTCATAAGTTTAAAAGACAAAACGTTCCTCTCATTGTCTTCAAAATTAACCTAATAGTAGGGCTGACGTCACCCTAAATCTGCATAGTGACGCAGCAACAATATTGGTGTATGAGCACATTTATTGCATTGTGATATAATAAGGATTGATTTTATACATTGAATGCAAGTATCATTTCATACTTATTGAAGAAGTATTATAAGCCTTTTGTCTGTATTTTGCAATTATTGACTTCGTCAATAATTACATTTATTATTGCTCATATGTGTTAAAGATAGTCATTAATATTTGAAGTACTAACCACTGCAGCACATTCTTTTAGTTTTATTTGCCTTGTCTCGCAAACAAGTGCCATTCCGTGGAATATCTTCCCTTTGACTATCCATTTGGCAGTAATCTGTGAAGGGAAAGCTTACCTCGACCTTTGAAGCTTTAAACCCTTGATCCTTTTCCTTCAGAACCCTAGATTACTAGGGACGTCTCCCTTGGGATTAGCCACCTAGAATAGAAAGAGCTCCCCATCGAGGTGACAGTGGGTGGGGAAGCTCATGTCACGTCAGTTTGAGCCTTGACTTCAAGCTACCTAAAACTTTCCTACAAACTGTGCGATAACAATACTCATATGCATTTATACTTTCTTATGAGTATTATTAGGGGTTTATGCCAACTACCCCTCATTATTATATTTATTTCCTTTAACTACCTAGTGGGCCTATTTATTACTCACCAACTACCAATTGGGTCTTATTCCAAGATTTATGGTCATATTAATAAATTAATACCCTTAGGTACCTCCCTAGGTACTTCATATCATCCTCCCTATGAACATTATTTTCTATCCCCCTTCACATGTTTCATCTTCTAAACATGAGTAGAAGCCATATAATATGATCTACTAAGCAATATTTTCACCTAGTATAAACAATGAGCATCCACCTATCCTAGCAAAATGAGGATATGGGGTCTAACTATGGCCATGCCACCTTGATCTTGATTATGTTTTCTCCTTTGGTTCCTTGTTGTCAATGTGATACTTTGATATCTCCATTCATTTCTTTTAGTACTCCATGTACCTTTGTAGTAGGTGCCTTTATGGTTCCATCTTGGTCCATAGTAAGTTTGTTGATGCTCATGAACTTGCCTTGATGACAATTGTTTCTTTGGGTGGTGTGGGTGATAATATGCAACAAACTTAGCTATTTGTTCTCCTTTATTTGGTTCTTCAACTTGTGGTTCCTTTGAGGAATGCATCTTTGTATATTCTTCTTCATTTTTATGCGATACTAGGATTTCCTTTGGGTGCTTCTATAATTTCTTTTTTTATTCAAACTTAGAATATTCATTTGATGCATTTGTAGGTTCTACAATGATTTTCCCTATGATAATTTCTTCTTGTGTCACCTTGGGACTTTCTTGTTTTGTAACAGAAATATCTTACAACATGATTTTATTTTTCTTCTACTAATGTGTCATAAGCTTCTTTTGCACATTAATGTACTTAACTGTACCAATTGATTCCATCCAAGGATATCCAAGAAAAATATCCACATCATCCATATATATAGAATGAAAATATGAATGCAAAACATATATATCCATAGTAATCTTCAAATCTTGAAAAATTTGTACATTCTCACCCTCAACTTTTGTGCTTTGAATATTATTTGTGGGGATTTTCAATCTCTTAGCTAAGGTAACAATGATGAAATTATGCTTTCTACTAGAATTTATAGAAATAATACCCTTTTCCTACTGTTGAGGGGGCCTTTTAGCCCTAATAGTCATCACATATATGTTATTAGACATTAGACTACATGATAATATGTAATAAAGCAAGAATATATGTAATAAGTGGGCAAAGCTAAGTAACTGTCTGTAACAAGTGGTAAATGTAACTAAATAAATGATTAGTTGGAGTGGGTGAAACCTCTCCAACCATTCATCTATTGTATAAATAACCCTAAAGATAGAATACAAACTTGGAATGCAATCCCTTCCCTTAAATTCTCTCTTCTTGTTGGGTTACCCGTGTGTTCTTGATATATTTCACAATGTATTCCCTCTTGGATGTCTGCCACAATTTCTTCGACTACAACATTTGGTTCTGTTGCTGCGTCACTTGAACCAGGACAAGCTATAAAATTTGAAGATTTGCTTGAGATGCTGCATGAAATATTTTGATAGGTTTCAATGGTAACAAGTTATTAAAATGGAAAGCTAAGAGAGATAACATAGTGTTAACAAAAAACAAACTCAATCCTAAGCTATAATGAAAATTGATAGGGTTTAAGAGGTAACTTAATATAGGATACTTTTCATGCAAACAACCATCTAATGTCATTCCACAATGAGAGTAGTCGTTAATAAAATATGAAAGAAACAATGAGATCTTCACATAATTCAAGTTCAATATTTCCAAAGATGATTGAGGACAAGAACTACAGTTACTAATGCCTCACTACTTTGATCTTAGACATAACTTCATAATCTTCCTTCCTTTAACATCAACTATTTTAACATAATCTTCCTTCATGATCTTAGATATTTCTTAGACATAACTTCATAATCTTCCTTTCTTTAACATCAAATATAACACTAACTCCTTATCTCATCCTATATATCCCTCCTCTCCTTATTATATGTGTTTGGTTACTATTAATTACAATCATTCAAATTATTCATAAACACATTATGAATCTTTGGTAGAAATGTGTAAACGCCATGGCCCCATATGTATTATCATGAATGCGGCCTTGTTGTATGTAGTTGAGTGTACACATAATAATATTTATATTTTAAGCAAAACTATATGTTTTGGTAATATCTTAAGGAATATATTTTTTTCTTCATTAAATCATGTTTAAAATATTAATTAACATAGATTTATTTTAAACATGAATCTATTGAGCATTGAGAGGGATAAAGTTTGTTAAGGTGTAAATTTTTTATCATTTAATTCCATCTCATATATTAATTCTTTCATTCGTTTTTTTATTTTTTTATTTTTAATGGAATACACATGTCGAGAAACCCTCTAAATACTTCCTATCATTTTAAAGATGATACAAGAGGTAAATCGATTCATTCTTGTAATTCAAAACACTCAACTACTCGAGCTAAGCCACTGAGCTTGTATTAATTCCTTCATATTAATGATAAAAAAATTACACCTTGAGAAACTTGATAATTCCTTCATATTAAATGATAAAATAATTACACCTTAAAAAATTTGATCTCTCTTGGTGCTTGATAGCTCCAGGTTTAAGATGGATTTACACTAGTTCAATATTTTAGATGTTGTCATGTACATATGTGTGCATGTAGTTATTTATTTATTTGTTGTTATCACATAGCGTATAATTACTTGACATCACCCCATACTTGGATATAGAGCACCTCGCTACACAATTAAACTATGGTAAGTGTATATTAATTTAGTTAGAGTGATTAATATGATAATAATTTTTGTGGGGATAATATTATCAAAATTTTCCATTTATCTCTAAATTCTATTAATATTAAAAAAAATAAAAAATGCATGGTTAAGAGTAATTTCTTAACTTTGATTCAAATCAAATTTATTAGAAATTATTATTATTATTGTTATTGTTATTATTATTGTTATTATTATGCATTATCTTATATTGAATTTGATTTAAGTAACGATTTATAGAATAAATATAGTTTTAAAGCGAGACAAATTCATTGGACTTAGGTGTTGAAATAATGAAAATACAACTTTTTCATTGTAAAGCTTGTCAAGAAAAAATGCTTTTCCAAAATTTCTTTCCACTTATCCTTGTTCTTTTGAGAAAAATGTTAAAATAATAAATGTAAAAAATGACAACCTTCATTAAAGAATCCTCTAAATATAGCTCTAAAATAGCATGCTACCAATCAAAACCAACAACACAAACTCAAATAATCAACCCTAAACCAACAACATCAACTCATATTCCTAACCCTTTTGTTAAATTGGTCATGTGGATATGACCTAAAAGACTTTCCATCTATGCATATAGTTATGGTAAAAAAACCCCATCAGTGGTGAAGAGCATCATGAATAAAAAATTTAGATTTGTATACGGAAAAAATGCCTTCATCCAATTTAAAAGATTAAGGGGTTATAATGTCAAATTCTCCTCCATCAATGATTTACCCCTCTTGATTGACTCAAAAAATACTCGAAAAAATGAGATAAAATGGAATTCTCTCACGTTTTCAAATCCACAACCAATTATTTAAAACATAATATGATATATATATATATATATATATATATATATATATATATATATATTGTAAACATAGATAAGTTCTCTATCAACCTTCACTAAATCACGTTGATAATTATACTCTTCACTAAGACAAAATGTTACACCAATTATTATCAAAATTTTACTCTCTTGTTTGAGGCAAATTACTCAAATATAACCTCTTTAATAACTTATCTATTTTTCAATTTTTTTATGCACATCTATAAAACAAAAATATGAAATTTGAAATATTTTAATTTAACATACAAATACATTCTTTTTATTCAGTGTAGTCTTGCCAATTCATTGGAATATTCATTAATATTGGGGTGAATCAATATTGACCGATTTTTACCACTTTTAATCAGAAATTTTAATCATCAACTTATCATCAACTTATCACTTATGATTGCATTCAAAAAATTATGAACAATACCATTCAACAATGCATAACATATAACCATAGATACACAGTACAAATTTTTTTTACGTGGAAACCCAAATGGGATAAAACCATAGAATGCTTTCTTATATATCGTAAGAATACATTCATAGGAAGCACCAACTTCTAAAATTCTCCAACACCAACTGGAAGGAGGCACCAACCCCTAGTTTACATGATCCAACCTAAAGGAAGCTAAAACACCCTATATTCTCCAGCTCCAAATGGAAGGAGGCTCCAACCCCCTAATTTACAGGCTCCAACCTAAAGGAAGCTTCAAATACCTGTATTCTCCAGCACCAAATAGAAGGAGGCTCCAATCCATTGATTTATAGGTTCCAACCTAAAGGAATCTACAAATACATGTATTCTTTGGCTCCAACCAGAAGGAGGATACAAACCCATTTTCTTGACCCTTCCTTCCTCCCCGAAATATAAATGGAGACTCAACCTGTCATTGAAACTATCATTGTTATTGATAATCAACCTGTCACTATCACTGAGAATCAACCTTTCACTGTCACTGATAATCAATATGTCATTGCCACTGAGAATCAACCTGTCACTGTAACCATCACTAATATTGATACATCATCATCATCAAAACTATATGTTATAGAAAGATTTTCCTCACCCTATGCAAATTTGCTCAGTAGGCCTTTTACCATTTCCTTATGCAGACTTGAAGTCCCTTTTTGTAGTTCCCATAGCTAAAAATAATATTTTTCCACATATACGCGCCCTAACTATTATACAACATGCATATACGTAGGTTGCACCATTACATCCCGCATACATCGGGTTTTGTGCCCAAAATAAAAAATGGTGTCAGGTTTCCATGTCACGTCACAGGATCCATGATCCTTGACCTTCCATATACTGGAAACATTTCAAATCAGCCCTTCAGTTCCATTTGAAGGCTATAAATGGGCCATATCCAAGCCATGGGAAAGGGGAGAAGAATTCAACTTTGAGAGAAAAGTTACTCTGGAGAAATTATTCACTTCATATTGAGTCTGCATCCCTTTATCCTTTTAAGTCTGAACACATTGTTCAACCCTCAAAATCTTCCCTACTTGATTGAGAATCTCATTGTCTCTCTTATATGAGGTTTCCCTTGGTGGAGGCCTAGTTGGAAGGGACTTAGTTTCTCAGTTCCAAACCATGCCAACAAAGAATTTTGTAATTCATAAACTTTTGTTGATTACATTTAATAGAAATACTCTTTTCTCGTCCAATTAATGTCTTGCAAATATTTGAATTGTTATTCCATGGGAATATTTGTTATGATTATTGATGGATTATGCTATTAAATGTGCTAAATTTATATATTATCACCATATGCTTGCGTTTCTTGGTTGTTGAGGACAAGTTGCAGGTGTATTTCTTTGGGTCAAGTGCTCAACAATGGACTTCATCGAACGTCTAGACGAGGTAGGCTCTTTATATTGTCTTGTTATCATACTTGAGATTATAGTTGATTTTTGCAGTCATTTTCGTAAGTTGTGGTTTACCCCATGCCATAGAGTGATTTTCCTTGTAACAAAATTGACGACCATACTGGGGATAGAATATTATTTTTGAATTTTTGGAGTGTTTTTCTCCTTTGATTTCTCTCATTTATATTGAGTTTCTTGTCATCTGATTACTTGAAAACCTCTGTTCATTTTGATTATGAGTTTCTTAGCCATATCCTTAACCTAGCAGTGTTTTAATACATATACACTGGTTTTTACTTGACATTTGCATACATACGCATGATGTCCTTCTGCAAGAGGCATACATATGCACTTTTCTCCTGAACAGTCGCGTACATCTTTCTTGTGTTCTTGGTTGGTGAGTTTGATGTTTGTTGGGTAAGTTTTGATGGTTGCCGAGTCTTCTTAGGTCTCTGTTATGACTGTTAAGTGCCTGTAGAGTGATAGGAAACCTTTATTTGGTTGAATTTTTGGGAGGTGCCTTTATCATCATCCTTTTCATTGATTGTCCTTGCATCTTGGGCTGGGTGTTTGCTTCTTGATATCCTACTTGGTTTGTCTCTGATTGCATTCAGTAGAATCTTTGTATCAAGTTGTTGTTCAAGCCTTGCATTTTCATTCTTTTATATTGAAAATAAAAAAATATTAAATATTTTTCATTATTGGAATTTGATCTTTTGGGTTCTTATCGTTGATCTTAGTACATGTATGGAAATATTGCATCATATTTTGAATTGCAAAATTAAATTGAAAATTTCATTTTGAAAGCTTATCATATTTAGAATTGAATTTAAGATTTTTCATTTTATTCATATTCGTTTATTTTACTTGCTGAGTCATAACATCATCAGTTTTACTACCATACCTTTTTGAGTAAGAAAGGCCACAAAAAGCAATGTTGATAATTTAAAATTGATTAGAAATGATTTTATTTTCTAGGGTACACAAACTAGCTTAGGATTTAGAGCCTTGGAATAGGATTTTGTGAGTAAACTTCTCCAAGGATATTAAATCAACATATGTGTTTGACTAAGGGAGTGGTGAAATCCATTGTATAATTGGTGAAATCAAGAGGCTTCGCTTACACCAGAGTTAAGCACAAGGCCATGTGAATTTGGTTGAGGGGATATCCCCCCAATACCTTCTTAGCATCAGATATATTTATGGGGATCTACTATTTGTATATGGGGATCTTGCTAGTACCTTTACCTTTGTGAGAGATAGTTCTTTAGAGGTTTCCGGATTTGTTACCCTATCCATATGGTGGAACTGACTTATGAATATTCACCTACACATCAATTATATCGTGGTTGCCTAGTTTCTTGACATAGGTACCACATAGGTTACTTGTAGGGGTTATTCTGCAGGTACCCTGGGTTAGATAAGGGTCATACAACACACAACCTCTATGGAGGATTACCTCTCCGGGGGGATCTGACCGACTGGTTGTTAAGCCCATGAGGGCCCTTATAATTGATTTTGATACCTCCAATCTTTTGCAGGGAGTCTCAGGCCCCTCTTGGGTGAGGCATGCCTACTTTAGGGAGGGAGGCCCCTTTCAACCACTTTATCTTGTTTGTGTGCATATGGGATTTTTATTTTATTTTGGTGTGCTCTTTGATTACTAGTTGGCCTTAGGATTTTTTTTTATATCTCAAGTCTTGAGTCATCATGGAGCCAGACCATCTTCCTCACAGGTCTCACCATTTTTTATGATTACCACCACATCTTAAGTCGTTGCCTTATAAAATGTGTAAAGTTATCAAACATGGTACACACACCTCCACTTACTAGACTTGTGATCATACAAGGATGAGTACTAAATCGATTCAGAAAGATACTGGGAGTCCTTCAACTCACATACCCACTATAGTTAATGATACTCCTTTGACACCTTTAACCATAATGGTTGTAGTATCGGAGGTTCCTATCATCAATCATGTTCATCCTAGAGTGAATACTCAACCTATAGTCACAAACACTTTTGGGTCCCTTTGTCACTCRCCGGGCTAAAATATTCAACCCATCCCTACAACCTCTAGCCCTTTTTCTTATGGTATGATGAATTTCACATCGCAATWTTCATCCTCCATCCTAACATCTAATCTGAATACTAGTATTGGACTTGGGGGCATGGCTCCTTCACATACTCCATTTTTTTTTAGTGGTKCTCATATCCCACAAATGACTCTTACAGTTGGAGGCATTCCTCCTTTTCACCCCGAGTCTAATCATGGTCCTAATGCTCCTGGATGGAGTGGTCAACATGGCAGACAAGCTGCTGCTTACARTCTATCCTTTTCACCTACCTCCTCTGCACCGATTCTAACCAACACGTTTGTCATGACGAATCCACCTTTATCCTCCAGATTCACACCCAAAGGAGGTCAGTTTCATACCTTGGGCAACCCCCAACTTGGAGCTACTTCGACTGGGGGAAATTTTTACAATCCTCATCATAACGTTCCTACTGGAATGGTGCCCAACCAACCTTTCATGAATCAGTTCATAGGAGGGTCTTGCAATCCCAGACATGGACATGGTACATACCAGAACCCTGGATGGGCTCTAATTCCCCAACTACAATATTTCTGGGAATCTTGGGGCCAGATGCCACAACCCCGTCTCGCTTTTATGGCCACTCTCAATTTGAAAAACTTGTTTATATTAATGAATGACCCTGTGCGTCATGATCCGACATGGCCCCTCGTCCCCACCAAGATTCCTTCAGATATTCCAAAGTTTGAAGGAAATACTGGTGAGGATCTTGTGATCACGTCACTATGTTTTATATTTCAAATTCTCTTAACAATGATTCTATTCTTTTAAGATTGTTTCAACACACCCTCACGCGGGTTTCCACGAAGTGGTACATAGAGCTACCAAGGGGGACATACATAACTTTTAATCATATAGTTTTAGTCTTCCTCAACCACTTTCAATTGCTAGTTCGTTATGATGTTGACATATAACTTTTGTCGTTCTTCCGTCAGGACAAATCCACCCATATCTCGGATCACATCCAAGAGTGGCATAGACGGAGGAGGTTGATCAAGGCTTACATACCTCCGGAGTTACTACTAGAGTGGTTCCTTAAGTCTCTACAATCATATATTTCGATGGATGTTTCTACATCTGGGGTTACATCCGAGGAAGAAGAAATTCTTAAAGACCAACAGTTAGATCTTATATATGCTCAGTCTGGGATGTTATACGATATTATTCCAGATGCATCGAGGTCCAACTATGACCCTAGAAAAAATATCTGGCCTCATTCTGATGGCATTGTAGGATCTACCAATGTGAAATCTGTAGACTTGGTGACAAGACAGTTGAAATATTTGTCTTTAAACCAGTCTATAGGAGGACCATCTTCATCTGTGTCCTCCACTCCCACTCATTCAACGGATGTACATTCTCTGCAATCGTTGACCAACCCGAATGGTAACCAACAACCAGGAGGGAATACAAAGAAAGGACATGGTAACAATCGTAAGGGTGGGAAGAATAGCAATAAACCCAAGGACAACAGTAATAATGAGAAGACGAATAATAATGTTTGTGAGGGAAAGAAAGAAAGGCGGAAGGTGAAGTTTCCCTACAAGCTTTGTACAAACGATCACCATACCCACTTGTGCCCCAAACTTGTGGAAGCTACGATTCTTTTATCTCTCCCACCCATTGTGATGAATAATCCTTTTCCACATAGTTATCACATGGCCTCAAGCTCCTCAAATTCCAGAAATGCGGCAAGTGTGAGTCAAAACCGATTGACACAAGAAAATGACTATCCATGCATCAATATGGTTAATTCTGAGGTTAATGTAGCCACTCGATCTCGCGATTATAGTTTTTCACAAACTATACCTGGTCTAGAGTCTCCCCCTCCTCCAGAGACACCTTTACAGAATGAAAAACTAGAGGCCCCAACTCATATTCTGAAACGAGTACTCAAGCGCTCTACCCACAATCCTAATGCTAGAGCCACCCATAATTTATCTATTGTCGAGGATATCAGTAAAACCCCTTGTGTGATGTTGGCTTTGGAGGTACTCCAGACGTGTCCTTCACAAGGGAATGCCTTGTTATCTAAGTTATGAGCTCTAGATCCTTGTGCCTATAAAGTTATCAAGTTTGACATCACGAATGTGAAGCCTCACTTGCCTTACCATGTGGCATTCCAAATACATGTGGGTTACTCAAAGTATACCATCAAATGTATTGTTTTTTATGAAGGCGCTGCAATATGTGTGATGTCCCTGGTCTGTTGGAAATTCCTCAGCTCTCTGACCCTCTCTCAATATCCGACCATGTTGAATGCTTTTGACGGTCCTTATTTCCACCCTCACACTATTCTTCTTGCCTTCCCGTTCCATTTAGGTGTGAAGAGAATGAAGGTGGATGTCAAGGTGGTTGATACGCCCCTCGACTATAACTTGTTAATAGGACACAATTGGACTTATTCTGTGACTGCAATCATATTGTCTGACTTCCGTACTCTTTGTTTTACTCATGATGGGAAGATAGTGACAATAGACCAATTTTCCTTTGCATATGCTAGCCGCAATGCATCTGTTGGACTGTAGATCCCCATGATCAATAATTCTCAGTTGCAAACTAAGAGTACCAGTGTCAGAATGTATTCATCCCTTATGGGTACCTTCAACTTAATGGCATCGATTCATCATATCTATGCCATGTCCAATAGGTATTCTTCTTCAATGAGGTCCATTCCTTTCCTCACTTTGTATTTTAACGATCCTTGGACCCTACCTTCCTCAATTGCATGTTGTGAAGGTCAGTCACATACTAGAATGGCTATGCAACTATTGACAATGAAGATAGCATATTAGGTTGTTCTTGACTCTTTTTCCAATCCAGATCCTATTACCTCACAGACAGATGGGGAAAATCTTGTTCTCGAGCCCTGATGGGCCACTTCATCATCTTTTTCACACGACTTCCTTAATGATACTTTACACTCAAATGAAGCAATCATAGAGGCCATTAATGGTTCTGACAAGCCATGGGATGATATGCACAATCATTCTTATTTTATCCTATAGCTTGATATAATCGAACAAGATGATTTTAGATCTACCTTGAGCGAGATATAATTTGGTCACACTGTAGTTCCACTTGATACGCATGGAATTTATGCCGAAGGAAACATGGTGAGTATCTCTCCTATCGTCACGATCTATATCTCTCGTATTCCTGGCAAGATTGAAAATGTATACATCGGTGAAGATTGTTCACCAGAAGAAATTTTGATCTACACCGAGTTCTTCAAATAATTTCGTGATGTATTCGCTTGGTCATATGAAGAGATGCCAGGAATTGACCCTCAAATTGTCAAACATGAGATTAAAACCTACCTAGATGATAAACTTGTTCAACAATGACTTAGAGTTGTCAATCCTAGGAAGGCCCCTGCTATTAAGGAAGAGGTAGAAAAACTTCATAGCACTGGCTTTATCTACCCAGTTCCCTTGAATGAATGGTTATCCAACCTCATTATTGTGAATAAAAAACAAGGAACCATCTGTGTATGCATGGATTTTCTTGACCTGAATAAAGCCTGTCATAAAGACAACTTCCCAACACCCTTCATTGATTAGATTCTCGACGAGTGTGCAAGAAGTGATTTTTTTTATTTAATGGATGGATTTTCAGGATATAACCAAATTCAGATTAAGCCCGAGGACCAACATAAGATGAAATTTATTTTTCCTTGGGGTACATTCGCACACTGAAAGATGCCTTTAGGCCTTAAGAATGTCGGAGAAACCTTCCAATGAGCTATGAACTTCGCATTTCAGGATCTCAAGCATATAGTCGAAGCCTATCTCAACGATCTCGCTGCTCACTCCCGTAAGAGAGTGGATCACCCAACACAACTTTGTCTAGTTTTTGAAATATGCCTCCATTAACGCATCTGTTTGAACCCTCATAAATGCATATTTTGTGTTAGGTTAGGTCAACTTATAGGATTTTTAGTTTTTGAGACTGGGATCATGGTGGATCCATTAAAGGTTGAGGAAATACTTCGATTGCTTCCCCCGCGCACTATTCATAAACTTCAAGGTTTACATGGGAAATATAACTTTTTACGACGGTTTATAGTGAACTATGCCAATATTACTAAGGGTTTCATGCATCTCTTAAATAAGGACACTCATTTTATCTGGGATGAGGGAGCCCATGACTCCTTCAATGCTTTGAAGAAAGTCTTTGTATCAACGCCTCTACTAAAGTCTCCAGACTATGGTAGAGATTAATGTTTTTATATCGCTGTGTCCGAAGAGACGATTGGTATCGTGTTGGTTCAGGAGGATGACGATCTCTATGAGAAAGTCATTTACTATCTCAGTCGAAACTTAGTCGGCCCTTAACTTGAATATTTTGATGTTGAAAATATAGCTTTGGTTATCATTCATGTAGTTCAACGATTATGCCACTATTTATTTCTTTTCAAAACTACTGTGGTTGCCTATTTAAATCCATTTCAATACATCCTTACTAGGCATATCATAGGGGGAAAACACAATAAATGGATTGTCATTTTACAAGAATTTGATCTCGACTTAGCTTCTGCAAAATCCAACAAATCGCTATTTTTTGTAGAGTTATTATCCAACTTCCCTCGATTAGATGAGGATGTTATTCATGTTGATTAATTTGAGAATGAACACATTTTCCTTGTCTCGTCGTCAGACCCCTGGTATGGAGATATAGTTTTCTATCTTCAAACTTTGAAGTTCCCTCACCATCTCTCGAGAGATGACTGATGGAGTATACGATACCAAGCTAAGAAATACCTTATTGTCGGCAACACTGTGTATCGTCGAGGAGTAGACAGTATCTTGCATCATTTCTTGACTCACAAAGAAGCCGAGTCTACTCTAAACGAATTCCACAGTGGGGCTTGTGGTGGTCATCTATCTGGGCTTGTGACAACCCATAAACTTTTGTGAGTCGGTTATTTTTGGCCGTCTCTTTTAGAGATTGTGTCGAAGTGGTTAAGAAGTGTCACCCCTACCAATTGTTCACTTGGAATATGTGCTSAAATCCATCCCTTCTCCATCCATTCATTACCATAGGCCCCTTCACCAAGTGGGGGGTGGATTTTGTAGATTGCAGCCCAACTTTGGCTGGGGGTAATCAACACATTATTGTGGYTGTAGACTACCTTTCTAAGTGGGCCGAGGCCATTTCTACAGTTAAATTTGATGGTAAGACTRTTGCTTTCTTTGTGTTCAATCAAATTATATCCAGGTTCACAATCGCGAGTGATATTTTCACTGATCATGGAAGTCACTTTYAGAACGAAATGATGAAATAATTAGCATCAAAATTGGGGTTTAAACATGGTCATTATTCCCCTTACTACCCCCAGGAAAATGGACAAGTAGAGGCCATGAACAAGTCACTCAAGACCATTTTKCAGAAAAATGTCAGCCAAAGAAAATTTGACTGGCATATCATGCTTTATCCAACACTTTGGGCATATCGAACCTCGGTTAATACTTCCACCAATTTTTCTCCTTTCTAGTTAGTGCACGGTGTGGATTCGATCCTACCTATTGAATGTGAAATACCTTCTCTTAGATTGGAAGTTACACTCCTACCTGACACTTCTGATCTCGAACAATGCCTTGTAGACCTAGAGAGTTTAGATGAGCAGCATCGAGATGCCTCCACGACTATCAAAGAGAATAAACGACATGTCAAGGTCCAATATGATAAGTTTGTATGTCCTTGACAGTACACTAAGGGTTACTTGGTCCTTCTGCATGACCAATCCAAAGAACCACTGGGGGCAGGCAAGTTCAAACCCATGTGGCACGGTCCSTATATCAAGCAATGTTTCTTAGAAAAAATAGCCTATAAATTAGAAGATTTTGAAGGGAATATGTTGGCTGAGCCCAAGAATGGGATCTAATTGAAAACATATTATGCTTGAGCCGCAATATTGGGCATAACTCTTTGTATACTAATGTATTTTAGTGTATAGATCTTGTTCCCTCTTTCTTATCTTCAACTTGCTTATCAAGTTTCCCCTTAGTTGGCAGATGTCAATGGAGTCTTCGGTCTACTTAGGATTCATAGACGTGGCCCGTTTTCATACATAGAACTTGGCTTCCGCCGCTTGGGTTTTTTACTCACTCGAGGGTCTACTGGTGTCTTCAGGTGGCATTTTCCTATGTCCATCAATGAATAATGTGGCTGAATACAATGTTGTTATAGAACTTTTGCACAATTCCATTTCACATGGTATTCACTCTTTATAAGTTCTCTTGGACACCTAGTAAGTAGTATGTCATTTGAACGATAGTTACCGCGTGTGAGACACTACTCTACTCTGATGATTCTTACGGGTATAACTTTTGGAATCACATTTTGATTTTATTACTTATCATCGCATACCTATAAGTTATAATTATGTATCCGATGCATATGATAATTTCATTTTAGATTGGCATTTGTCACATAACTAAAGCAAAGAAAACACTTTCATCAATGTACACATTGTAATATAAGTAAAGCCGAAGATCAATGTTTTTATATATTTCATCTCTCCAAAACATATGGCGTTATAGTACAAAATTGGGGCTCACACCCTCAAAATACATATATGGTCGATCATACAATAATCATGACATCTATGCCTGTGCACTAAATGAGTGTCATGATAGCATACTATGGTGTTTTCGATACACCGAAAGAGTCATACCCAATCATGGGGCACACCTACCACCTGCTACTACTTCGCCTCTGAAAAATCCTCCACCTGAACCATGTGAATTCTTTGCATCAAACGAGATAGGTTTCCCTGCACATTTTGAAGCGCTCTATCATCGTCCCCTCCCGCTGCCTCATCTCCCCGATGCCTTCTCCGGTGTCGTGGAAGTTCATCTGACCACTATGGACACATGTATGTGACAAATACATGTTTAGTTAGTACTTGACATCATCCAAAAATATTTTTGTTTTCTTATACAAATTACAAAAAAATGAAATTTTAAAAAATGTTTGCATACCTATGTCTCCGTAGGTGGAACCTAGTGGTAACGACATGTCTAGATCTCCTCTGAAGTCAATCCATGCATAAGGGTAGTCTTCCAGAGCCATCATCGGTCGACTCCGCCAGAAGAAAAACTTGTCATTGTAGGGTGTTGGCACCCTACCACCTCTGTATTTCCTCATCACCTCGATCCATTGTGCCATGGCTGGATCACGAGGTCGATGCAAAACAATCTCAACTCTAGGGCCGAAGCCTGTAACCTGCTCGAAGAAAAAAATACATAGGATAGATGCGAACCCTAAGTTCCTCTTTCTACCCAGTTTGCAGTCTGTCAACTGGCTCTTCATGTTGGCCAACAGTGAGGTGCACCAGTCGTAAACTATGGGTCTCAAGAAATCCACTGAATAGAACATAAGTGGCCTTGATTTCTGGTAAAAAGAGGTCGACCCTGTGATCCATGTCAATAGTAGGACAACAATATTGAGACTATATTGTTTATCACTCTGATAAGGAGTTGGCTCCCTACCTTCT